>CM055197.1:3446385-3613885 GCA_029224185.1 Karalla daura | reverse complement strand
CTCTTATTAAAGCATACCTCCAGTCGTGGCTGGCCGGCGAATACTAATAAGTCAGGGATGAATTTATTTGGCTTTTTGTGTAGGTGGAGGTGGTGTGAGCAGGTCAGCTGTGAGCTGAGAGCAGGTGGCCAGGGATCGGCTGTCACCCCCCCCACCTCCCCATCCACCCACATACCCCCCCCTCCCCCACCGACCCCCCCGGGAAGTGATAAATTCAGTGACATTAACAGAGGTGTGAGGGTGTGCTGACTTCAGAGGCTCAATTACAGGTTTTTTTTCCACCTTTTTTTGCACCGTCTCATCGCCCTCAGTACCCGAGCAGCCACAATACAGTTCAGTCTCCTCTAATCCAGCAGGTCTCCAACCCCCTCTACATACATATATACAGTATGTATGTAAAACTGTTAAGTTGATGTTTTTAGTGGAATAAAGCCATCTACACCTGCTCTGCATGAAGGAAGAGCTCCATCTCTGTTTTAATTAACGTCCTATAAATAACAGTGGTTATTACAGCCTCTGTCCTCCTGTCCTTTAGAGTGACCTGCCAGCTGGGAGGAACCCCCACACACACACACACACACAAACACACACACACAAACTCACAAAGTCCTGCTCATCAGCGCTTCTCAAACAAGGAGCGAATGAGGTTTAAAAATGTATTTCGCAGTATTTATCAGAAGCTAATGAGGTTCCACCAGCCCCTGAACCACTAATCCTGACATTCCAGAGCGCGGGTCCTGGCTGTGCTCGTGGTGCAGTGAGTGCGATGCAGAGAGGGACCCTGATCTCAGAGGAGGAAGAATCATCTCTACCTCAGCCTGCCTGATTTCGACTGTCTGTTCCAGGCCATGGATGTATTGTGAGGTTAAGTAGGGCTGCATGATTTTCCTGGTCGATTCATCTCATTTAATTGATTAGTTGTTTGGTTTATGAAAAGGATCAAAAACCGTGAATTCCCCTTCAATTCTCCATCACGGAGGACTAAAGAAACCAGAAAGTATTCGTTTTATGAGTTTAGAGTAATGGAAGCTAAAATAATGGTCAGGTAACCATGTAAACCATACCAATAAATGATCTATCTTCTTCTATCTGGTTCTTCCTCAATATCTGATCAAACATATGAGGCTGGATGTGCAGATGTGGATCCACAGCTGCATCGCTCCAGTTGAGTGAGTGGTGGGAGTCAGTGAATGAGTGCAAAAGCCTGTATGGTTGCCAGATTGTCATGAAAGGGCACAGAGTCAGAATGCAATGTTCCAACGCCTAAAACTATGATTGTGAAAAGAGCATCCGAGGCGTTAGAGATGAAACCTGTGCTCCCAAGCTTCTGTGTCAGCACCGCAGAATGAGGATGAATACTCCACTCAACCACTCTGTCTCCTTTATGGAATAAGAAACTCTGGAAACTTCTTGCTTGTCTAACTCAGACTTCACGCCAGACTTCAGATAAACTTTCAAACACAATTTTACTAGAGAACAAAAAGAGCTGACGGGACACACACACACACACACACACACACACACACACACACACACACACACACACACACACACACACACACACACACACACACACACACACACACACACACACACACACACACACACACACACACACACACACACACACACACACACACACACACACACACACACACACACACACACACACACACACACACACACACACAGGCACAGTTCAAGGACGGGGCTATGTGTTTGCAGCGACTGAAGCCAGAGGGCTTCAAAATTCAACATTACCTTGTCCGGGGGGGGTCAGGCACACAGCTTGGCTCAGAGCTGAGAGGACGCTCTGCTCAGCCAGGCCGATCCGCAGCTTCCCAGCCAGGGACCTGTCCGTCACACGCACAAGACCCGCAGCTGTCAGAGCACATTCACACCCAGCGCACACACACGACGGGCCTCAGCACACCCACACAGTTCATACAGGCCTGTGTTGACGTGTGTGTGTGTGTGTGTGTGTGTGTGTGTGTGTGTGTGTGTGTGTGAGGGAGTGTTATTTTACCTGACGATGTAGCGCGCCTCGGAGAAGCGGCACGCCACAAAGAGGCCTTTGATGATGTCGATTTTCTTATTCATGGCCTGAGGCGGACGGGGAAGGAAATTGAGATTCACAGAAGAAGGAGTGTGGAGAGACAGAATGCAAAAAGAGAGAGAGAGAGAGAGAGAGGGAGAGAGAGAGAGGTCACCAGCGAGCACACGCTCCATGTTCTATCTGACGTGTTCGGAAAAAGAAAGAACGACAGGAGAGCCGGCAGCTAAAGGAAACCAGGAGTGGACTAATTGCTTGGGAGATTGGAGGCGGGTGACGTCTCCCTCCCTCTCTCCCTCTCTCAGTCGGGGGAGCTGAGGAACTGCCCTCTTCCTTCGGAAGTTGACAGTAATTCCTCGCTCGATACACAATCACGTAAACATTCCCTCCCTGACCTCGCCACTGAGAGGCAAATAGAGCGAAAAAAACAATATTTGGCCACGACTGCTTTCCCCCCTAATGAAAATGTTATTCCGAGGCTCACCGAGTTCCCACTCATGCTGGCAATTTCCTTCAATTTCCTGAACACGCCCCCTGCTGTCAGACTGGCGGGCTGGAACATCATGCGCTGGTTGCTACGGGAACTCTCGGCCACCAGACCCAGATCTCCTTTCTCCTGCGCCTCCGCCTTGATTTTGTCCAATTGTCGCCCTGGAAACAAGAGCGAGGCGGTAAATAGCAGCCGCAGCAGACGGCTGATGAGCGGAGGAGAAGGGTGGCATTAGCAGTTAGGCTGGGAATGCACAAGCAAGTGTTTGGGTGCGACAGAATGCTGATGCGTGACTGTCTGAGCGTGAGTGTGTGTGTGTGTGTGTGTGTGAGTGTGTGAGTGTGTGTGAGTGTGTGTGTGTGAGTGTGTGCGTGTGTTACCAGTTGCTTGAGCAACAGCTTTCATCAGTACAGTCTCTCCAACGCCGAGCTCCATCCCCAGGTGGGCAGGACCCAGCTGGTTCAAACACAGGTACACACAGCACAGCAGGTCATCTGGAAAACAGACACACACACACACACACACACACACACACACACACACACACACACACACACACACACACACACACACACACACACACACACACACACACACACACACACACACACACACACACACACACACACACACACACACACACACACACACACACACACACACACACACACACACACACACACACACACACACACACACACACACACACACACACACACACAGATACAGATACACAAACAATTACAATACGGAATGCAGACAAACTGCAAATCACAGACTCAAAAGTACAAGTTTACAAAGCGAAGCCACACACACACACAGCTCTGCAATACCTGCATCAATTACTCCCTCCCTCTCACACACACACACCCACCCACACAAACTCAGGTGAAGAAGACACACAAACACACATAACTCAGAATGTATGCATCCATGCACAAACTAACACTTGAATGTACAAACATGTACAGACACATACCACATATACACACATGCATAAAGGCACACACAAGCACATACACCATGCATGTGTGTACATCTGAGTATGCACACAAAAGTGACTTGCAGAGATCAGCTGGAAAGGAAGCAGGCTCACACACAATCTCTCACACAATCGGAAATGCACACAGAACAACACTTCAACACAAACACATCAGTGGAATCCCACGAGTATATACTCTCCTAGTGTCTCACTCTCAGACACACACACACACACACACACACACACACACACACACACACACACACACACACACACACACACACACATCAATGAAGTGACTCATCCTCCCACTTTTATGTGCAACCTGGCTTCATCATCATCTCGTTGATAGAGTGGCTGGCAGCCAGCAGCCTGTGTAGCTACATCAGCATGCATTATGGGAGAGATAAAATACCATTTACCTGGAGAGAGCAGCAGCACGGAGCGAAACAGGTTCGACAGCGTCTCGATGTTCCTCAGCCTGGAAGAGGGACAGACGACAAGGAGCGAGCGGTGAAACCAATCTGAGAGCCGTCCTGCAAGTACTGCAGAGGAGCGCAGGCGAGATCTGTCTGGAGGTTTTAATCTGATACAGAAGCTTTTTAGAGGGGTTGAGTAGTTCATTATGAAACATGATATGGCCCCAAAAAAAGAAAAGAAAGAAAAACTGGTCAGAAAGAAGCCGCGAATTTGATGGCCCCGAAAAGATAAAAAGTCAACTTGTTGGTCAGAGACTGAAGTTACAAAACAACCCTTGTATTTGAACCTGACTTAAAGAGTAAAGTAAAGAGGAAATACTGTAGTTAACGTCAGGCCTTGTAGACAGGCTTTAAGAGGGTTTGCTGAATCTTTCTCTACGTCTTTTGTTAAATATTCTGGAAGGAGCAATAAAAGGATCAAGTATCTGCAACAGATTTGGAAAAACAAGAGAAGAAGTTGTCTGTTGCAGTCGTAGCTATGCCATATGTGGATTTGTCATCCCTGATGTTCAGAAACCTGCCAACAAAATCAGCCTCAAGTCGTCTAGTCTGAACTGAGAATTAGGTCTAATTCCAACACTTCCTGTGTGAGTATCGGAGGTGAATCTGAAGAATCACATGTAAAACCTTCCTCCCAAACAACTCCCATCTCACGCCGGCCTCCCGGCACGCATCGATCCCAGACCTGTAAAACAAGACCTCAGCCCACGTTCCCGGGAAAAGTTTGAGCCGGGATAAAAGTCTGAGCTGAAGCCCCAGTGAGAAGCTGCAGCTAAAATAGACTCCTGAGCGCTCCTGGAGAGCAAGCTAATTGCCAAATCCCTTTGTGCACCCTCTCCTCCACCATCCCTAGGAAAATGAATCCAATGTTCTCACTTCCCTGTGCCGGGACACACACTCGTCTAATTATATTCCAGAGATTCCCAGCAGGAAACTTAGTGGCAGACTGAGTGGTAATTGTGTAAAAAAAAAACGCTTTGGATCAGACGAGGAGCGGTTCGCCGTCTCTTCAAACGGCATTTCTCACTCGTTGTGGGAATTGGACATAAACACCCCTCTCCCTCCATATGGAGCGCTTACCTGCCAGAGTCCTCTTCAATCTTCTCGAACGTGCGAGCCACCGCCAAGTACGGCACTCTGGAGAGGGATGAGCACGTAGTTAGCAGCCGGAAGCATCCGCGCACACGCTTTCCTTTTTTTAACATTCAGCCGCTGACTCGGCTGTTCGGAGCAACAAGCAATTAGTGCAACAGGAGGCTGAGCTTTGATTCCTCTGTTATCCAAACTCTGAGAGAGCAACGGCGGGGAGGACAGAGGTCAGGCACGCCACGGAGGCAAAATTGTCCTTCAATTATGTTTGATATTCCAAAAGAGAGCGTCCTCCTCCTCCTCCTCCTCCCACGTGGAGCTGCAGACAGGTGAAAACAGGCCAGGAAGCTTCTTTTTTTTCCTTCTTTCACCCCAGGTGACGCAAGGGAGAGTAAAATACTCGGAGTCTGGGAGATAAATCACGTAGCTTTCCGTACTCATCTTTTTTTAATCTCTCTTTGGAGGAGCAGATGTGTTTTGTTGATGTGGAAAAACCTGCCAGAATTGCTTTGACGCAAACACGTTTACAATTCAGTCCTGTGCCTTCTTCCTCCTCCTCCTCCTCCTCCTCCTCAGACTGGCACGAGGATTCAACCCTTCCTGAGCCATGTTACAAACCCTGTCAGAGCCACGTTTGCCAAATCACTTCATCATTTTAATCCTAAAAACAAAAATCTGTTTATGCTATTTCTCAAGATCATATATAGATACATATATAGTGGATGGATCATGTAGTTTGTCCTCACAGTGCTATTTTGGCCTACTTTAGAGTTATTTTGGAAACTACTACTCTTATTTACAACTTGTGTCTTTGTTGTAATATTACAGCACTGGGTCAGATCAGGTTATTATTATTCATTATATATATATACATAAACAGCCATGGGACTAAGTAAACAATCAACCCAATGAATCCTTAAACATCCTGCCTTCACTACACACCTCTAAAGAACTGAACTGAACATGGGGATTGTCTCCAAATGTCAGTGTAGGAATGTGAGTGGTTAGTGTGTTTGTATGTTTTCATTTCCTGTTTTTTTTATGTATTTTGTAAACTGTGACATTAAATACCGCTAAAATCGTTGCTCCGTTGCACCTGTACAATGACAACACAGGCATTCTGCCTCTGATTATATTTGTTCAGGCGGTGCTAAGCCCCATGTTGCAACAGTTACTGAAACACTTTAATCTCCTGCAACAACATCTAGTAGGCAAAAACAAATTTTGGCTCATTTTTGTTTTATCTGGGTCTCGCAGGGTCAACACAGGTTATAAGACGTGTGTGTGTGTGTGTGTGTGTGTGTGTGTGTGTGTGTGTGTGGTCTGAGCTGCACCCAGGCCTGGATGTAAAATTTAGCGACTTCTTCCTCTCCTAACGTTCCATTATCGGAGCACTTTCCTCGCTCTGAAAAATTGATTTCCTCCCAGAGTTTCTTTAAATGTTTGACTGTGGGAGGCTGCGCAGGCTGCAGTGTGAATAACACCACCGAACAAACACAAAAGAGACGAGTGACAACCTCTTCATCTCAAATCACAGTCACTGTTTCAGGATATTAGTTCTGGGCAGTTTTGCTTTCACTCGAATTTCACAAGTGAAAGAAGACTGGGGGTAAATATTGGCAGAGAGAGAGGGGGAGATTCACTTTGGGGGAAAATGTCAAACATCCCTCAGTTCCAGATTCTCCTCACTTGGATTTGTTTTTTGTTTCATTTTTGTATTTTTTTTATGTGACAACTGAAATGATGTTATGTGCGGAAGAGACAATGAGCAGATGTGACCACAGGCTGGGTGTGACAGCTCCTGACACAGCTCACACATCAGATCGACTCAGAGGGTTAAGGCTATAGGGTTAGGGTTAAGGTTAGGGTTAGGGTTAGGGTTGGGGTTGGGGTTGGGTTATAGGGGGTTAGTATAGGTTAACTCACTTCTGGCCCTTCTGCCAGCAGGCGTCGTCTACTGGGTGGTAGTTGGGCCGGGACGGGTTGTAGTCTGTTGATCCTGAGGTCGACTCCCTGAGGAAGAACAGGGAAGGAGGAAAAAAGGAACAAATTCAGATGGAGCTTGTTTTATTTCCATGGTTGTAGACATTATGATGTAAAAATGCAACAGACTCAAGCATGAAATGACCTGTATGTGCCTTGTAAGGACTAAACATGACTTAATGTGACTTAACATGAGTCTTAAGTCACAAAACTAACCACTAGCCACATGATCTGCCTCTGACCTGTGACTAAAGTCGACTTCAAAGGACTGTGAATGACTTAATGCAGCTAAATGTGATGCCATCGAGCTCCAGAGTGAAGAAGACATGATGTTTACAGACGCAAATGCTACATTTGTCAGCACAGTGTTGAAGCAATCTGAGGTGAGAAAATTACCAAGTGATAAAGTGAAGAAGATGAAGGAAAAGAGAGCACAGACGGCAGCCTGAGAGCTTTTATACTGAGGTCTACGCGGAGGCGGAGGCGGAGGCGGAGCGACAGCTTATGAAGTTGGATGAAATGTGACCTGACCGTTCAGACCAAGGCCGCGTTGAAATATTATAGACATGCATCTGATTCAGGCCACATGAGTGTGACCTGAGTCATCACAACGTCAGGTATGAGTCACATAACGATCCGGCCTGCACCGCATGTGCCGGCAGTGTGAGGCAGCTCATCAGACAGCTAACAGCACCTAATTTTTACGCTTCAGACTCCAGTATGTCCGATCATTTCGATTTAGAAATGCTGTTTTTTGAGCGAGTCTGCAGAGAGACTTTTCTTTATGAGCCCAAATGACGTAAACGGCACCATCTGTTCGCTTACATTCATGTCACAACAGGACATCAGTCCAGACAGTCAGACAGTCGTTCAGTGTGAAATTACACCCCCGTCTTAAAACACTCAAACTGTAAATTAGCTTCTGCAGCTCGCTGTTAAAACCCAGCGTCAAACGACAGGCGACGCGGAGGAAATTTGACCAGAATATAAAACGTTAGACAGCTCCACTAATGCAAGTGTAATTTGACCGATTTCATCCATTTTTGCGTCTGATTCAGGAGCATATATGGAAGTGTCAGGGGTCTGATCCGCGCTGTTATAAAACCCTCAGATGAGTGAAATCCGGGCAAAAAAACGTCCGATTTGAGCCACTTTATCCTGCAGAGTGAACAACGGCAGCTGCAGTGGCTGAAAGCGGCTCAGATGTCTTTGTAGGTATGGAAGAGGCGTCCTCCATTATCATAACAATGAGATATTTTAGAGGATATTTTGAAAGCTTCGCTGGTTACTTCACACTGTTCCTGAGTTCATAAGTGAAGAGAAAAAAAATACATAAAACGCCCGCTTATTAGGGGAAAAAGTTGGACTTGTTTAACGGAGCAGCTTTCTTTCAGGGGGTGTTTATGGTAATTTATTCTTTCCATGAAAAGACGCTGATTGGGACGGTTAAGAAGCTGTTTTTACTGCGTATATGTTAAAAACTTCCTCACAGGAGACGTAGTCCCGACAAATATATTTGCAGGAGTTACAAAAGGAGGCTCGACGGCTGCGTGAGACTTCCTCTGTATGCAAAAGCGATCACTGTCTCACACACACACACGCACACACACACACACACACACGCACGCACGCACGCACACGCACACACACGCACACGCACACACGAGGCAGAGATTAAAAATAAATAGTAAGGGGGATGAAAAATGCATTCCCTCCCTTTGAGAGCTAAAAATAATCTGTGGCTGGAATTTTTAACATGACCTGGAAATGACAATGCAGCGTTGCCCTGTTTGCAGCTGCTGGTTTATTTACATGTTACAAGCTAAGGCACTCGAGCTCAGCTGGTCGAATAATATTAATAGTAATAAAAACAAACAAGGAAAAGGTGGCTTTGAGCCTCCTGGAACCAGGTCTTAAACCAGACAGACTCGATGATTAACTTTGTATGGATATGATTTTACACTTTCAGCTCAAGTCTGAGCAGAAATACTCTGGGGAGGGGAAAAAAAAAAAAAGATGAAATCAGTCAAATTACACCTGCATTAGTGGAACTGTCGAACGTTTTACATTCGGGTCAAACTTCCACTAGATTGCCTGTCATTTGACTTTGGGCTTTAACAGCGAGCTGCAGAAGCTAATTTACAGTTTGAGTGTTTTAAGACGGGCGAGTCATTTCTCTCGGAGCGACTGTCTGGACTGACGCCCTGTTGTGACATGAATGGAAGTGAACTCTGCCGCCACAGATGGGCCCGTTTGAAAGGAATAAAAGTGCTAATTAATCATAGTTATCCAACATACTGGAGTATTAACAGTGAAAATGATGTGTCGTTAGCTGTGGGCAGCGGTTAGTTAGCACGGGGCGCTAACGCTCCGCCTCCATCAAACCTGCACATAAGGAGCATAAACACAGTCAACGTGAACTACATAAAACTAATGAAACTGCAACTGAATGATGGCTGATACCTTTATGGGCAAGGGAGTGTGTTACATGTGTATGTATCATTGCTGATACATATGTTTATATGCATGTTATGTATTTTGCTTATATCTATACATGTTTATCAACACTCTTCTCTGTCCGTTTTGAGAGTTCAGGCTGCTTTGTAAGAAGCGTCTCCTCTTGTTCTTTTGTTCCCTGGAGTTGATCTGCAGGCACAGAACGTAGGCATCATCTTGGCTTTGGCCTGTCACCTCCTCTGACTCGCAGCATGTGACATTAAGAGGAACATTATGTACTCGTTTCTTTTAAAAAGCCCTGCTTATCATTCTGAATCAGAGCTCTAATCACCGGCTGCCACCGTTAGCCGTCAGACTGGTTTTTTTCCTCTGCCTCGGAGGTGAAGGACGGAGGAGTGTGGACGTGTTTAATAGTTTGGTTTGTTTGTTCTCTCTGACAAACACGACTTGCTGCTGCACTTATACTTCACCCTTTCGTGTCTTTGCTCTCCTCGGCTGAAGTCTTTCTCTCGGCACTCGTCTTTTTCTCCCCTTCATTCTTCTCTTGTTTCTCTGTCTTCAATGCAGCTTTCCTGGGAGCTGCAAGAGGGGAAAAAAGAAAAAGAGAGAGAGGCGAGGAAAAAGAAAAGCAGAGGTGAGCGTGGAGCAGAGGTTGAGGCGCTACGATATTTGCCCGTCTGTCCTCACAGATAAAAGCGGAGTAGGTTTTTCTCTTTTTTTTTCGGGTGCAGGCAGAGCTATGCTAATTCCTGCTCACCAAAGAAACTGCTGATGGGGGCCTTTTTAGGCGCCTCCTTATCTTTCTGCTCTTTTGCTTCTTTCTGCTTTTTCGCCGTTTGACTTTTCGGGCTCTCCTCTCCCTCGCTCGTGTCCTTTTCAACCGTCTCCTTCTTGGCGACGTCGGCGACTTTCTCCTCATCATCGCACTCCCTCTCCTTTGCTTCATTCTTCTCCGACGCCCCCCCGGCTTCTTTCTGCTTCTCATCAGAGCTCTTTATCTCCTCCTCCATCTCCTCCTCCTCCTCCTGGACCTTCACCCCTTCGACTTTCTTCTCCTCCTCCTCCTCCTCCTTGGTCACTGCCTTTTCAACTGGCTCTTCCTTTGCTCCCTCCTCCATGGGTTCACCGGGGTTCCCTGCACAGTGTGAGACAGAGAGGAAGTGCAGTCATTGAAGAGATAAATGCCAGAAGGTTGGCCGAGGGCGCCCCAGTTTATTTGTGAGTCCGTTTCTAAGTCCTAGGATGATTTTCAACATAGCGGCCCTTCTTAGAAAGAGGCGCCGGCGGTTAGGTTTGTGAGGGTCGACCTTTAGAGAGCGTCCAGCGTGGGAGAGGGAGACGACTATTGACAAACCTGCGGCTCTGAGAGCAGCTGGACAGAGGTGGGCCGCGGCACCGGTGCTGACAGCGAACTTTCATTTCACTCAGCCCAAAGTTAAAAAGCGGTGGTGGATCCATACGGTTACCTCTGGTGCTTTGCAGAGAAATCTCAGAGGAGAGAAGAGGCAGTTTACCTGCCTGGGGTTACTGGCCCCTTTACATATTACCACTGTAATCTAGCCAACTTTAGCCGGCACCAATAATAATAATAATGATGATAATTTATTCTATTTATAGACAACTTTACATAAGGGGAGAATCTGAGGTGAACACAAAACAAAGGCATTTAAAGACCTCACTTCGGACTGGCTAATCGACCCCAAAAATAATCTTGTTATTGTGTTAGTTGAATGAATCTTTATGTCTTCTCTTAAACATCATTGCATACTCTGGAAAGTGCAATAAAAGTTTCATGAACTGTTATTTTTGTCCTTTCTTTTCTTTGTTTTCTTCGTAGGTCAGCGTGTTCATTTCCTGCATTACAAATCCACTGTGCTCAACCGTCAATTATTTTCATTATTCTGATTAATTTTTCCTCACCAAATGTATTATTGCAACAGCTCATCATTTCCCAGGCCTTGAGATGTTTAGAAATTGCTTTGTTTTTTTCTTCCTGACCAACAAGTCAAACCGTGGCTCATTCATAATTCAAGGAGAGGAGAGGCAGCGACGGATCTTCATATTTGAGAGGCAGGAATCAAACAGCGTTTTGCATTTCTGCTCAATAATTAACTTAAAAGCACAATCGCGTTTGTTGCCGATACATTTTCTGCCAATTCGCTGATTAACCGGCTTAATTGCCTCTGTTCCATTTCAGCATCTATTGAGGCTCACATCAAGAGCGAGGAGTGAATGTGATCAAACCGCAGCTTTGCTGCTGGAACGCGTCGAGACATGGCGGTTTCCCATCCTATAATCCACAGGACCTGCAGGAATCCTTCAGGTTATCTCATGGCCTATTAACGACTTTTCCACCATATCAAGCTGTAATCTTTATCTCACTCAACAGTAAACATAGTTTACAGGTAAATCTATAGAGCACAACCGTGCAGCAGACCTCAGATTAGCTGGGATTAGCTAGAAGAATAAATTCAACTAAAGGCAAAGTTTATTAAAATAAACCTCTGGCTCTAAATTAATCACTGTAACTGCACCAGGCTTTCTGCAGTCAAACCATTTAGAAAGAGCTCGAACACCAACAAAATGTAGTCCCTCATAAAACCTTGATGAAGACCGCTCTAATACTTTTAAGGGCCTTAATTTTCCCAAAATGGATTTATCAACTTTTAATACTTCTTAAGACCTGCGGACATCCTGCTAATCAGTCTGACGGACTAATATTTCTCAAGTTTCTGGTAAAAATATCTTTATATCTTTCATCTTTCAACACCTTTTTTTGTCTTTAACTTTCAAATTTGTGTCATGGAGACTGAATGTGGATATTCACACTTAAAGGGCTGAGATCATAGATTGCTGACTTAGATCCTTAAAATCGATCATTTAGATAGTTGTGGGTCATTTGATTATTCGATTAACAGTTCAACTCTAGTTTGATCGGTCTGATGCTCTCATATGAAGTCTCTGATAACAATCTCTGAATACTTTGCTGTGTTTTTTGAGTTTGTGCTCCCTCCAAACTTTGCCGACCCTGAGAAGAAGCTGCAGCTCATTCTCCATTCCCAGCGGTGCTCCTCGCCCTGTGGAGGAGGCGTACTCCACGCTAACAGACCCGTGGCAGAACGGGAGGCCGACCTGTGCTGCTGCCGCTGCTCTCCACGCGGGGTCGTTTCTTCTGGTGACCCCGCTCCTCCTCCTCCTCCTCCTGCTCCTCCTCCTCCTTCTCCTTGGCCCCGGCCTCGTCTCTCTGACTCTCGCTGCCGCCCCGGCTCTCGTCCAGCTTCCTCTTCGGGAACATCTTCCTCGCTGCACGAGGACGGTTCAGGACGGGCATTAAATTAAAAATCAGAAAAAAAAAAAGGAGAAAAGAGTGAGAGAGGCCTCCCAACTGAAATCAAGCCATGATCAAACAGAAAGAGAGTGTAAGGGAGATGAAAACAGGATGAGTCTGCTCCCTTACTGCAGATGTAGGGCAGGAGGAAAAAAAAAAGAAAAAGACAGAATCAGTGATACACACTTTGCTAATGAAAACACTAATTCCATCCAGAAAGATATTATGCAGCACAGCAGCTTAGGGTTCCAGTATAATTTCATCTGTAATTTTATGCAGCCGTGCTTGCTCGGGGGTAATTTCAGTTTCGGGTCCACATCCGCCTCTGTTTTGGTCCAACACAGGTACGAGAGGCCTGTGCTTTCTCTTATAGATGTTATAATGAAAGCATTAACCCAGGTCATTAAGAATGCAATTTCTGGCCGAATTAGAGAGCTACTTTAATGTTTTTTAAGGGTTTTTTTTTTCTTTTTCGTCTCGACATAGTTGGCAGGGGGGTGCTTATTGTGGCGACAACGCAAACACTGCAGTCATCAAACAAAAGACGGAGGGAGGGAGAAGGAGAGAGAGAGAGAGGGAGAGAGAGAGGCAGAGAGAGAGAGACAGAGACAGAGAGGGAGAGAGAACCAGAGGATGAAAGCAGAGTGAGCCGCTTCCACTGCTTAAAAAAAAAAAAAACAAAAGTAGGATGAAGGAGACAAAGTGAGAGAAAGGAAAGGAGGTGCTTCCACAGAATAAAAAACACAGCTGCCATCCCAGAAAACTGTGCAACATCTAAGTGGTTTAGACTCCTCTTTTCTGGGAGTAACATGGAAAAACACAAGCCAGATCAGCTCCACTTAAAGCCACTTGGCCATTCTGTCTCATGTTAAATGCGGACGTTTAACACGTAACATCTCATTTAGAATTTACAGATAATGAACACGTATGAGCGGGAAAACGGCAGCGACAGCGGCTCGTACACGCTCCTCCTTGTTCATGTGAATTGTTCTGGCTGTCGTACACCCACTGCAGTGATAAATTAATCATGACAACACGTGTTGTGTGGTCTTTTGAAATCTACCAAGGCCTGAAAGCTTAAAACTTAAAGTTTCACTCATTGCTACTTCTCGGGTTTCTTATAATTATTCCTCTCGTGGATATTTTTTTTACCTCCTTTGTTATTAACGCCAAAATAAACAGCTTGTATGCATCAAATTGCATGAGCTATTCAATATTGCTACAAAAAACAGAAAAATATCCTAAAAGAAATGAAAGAAGTGAAGTGAAAAATCAGATTTTCACATTATTCAAACTTCAGATTGGAGACTGACTCACTCTGGAGTGGGACTGTTCCAAACAGTCATATGAGGTAAACACAACTTCAGAGCAAAACAAACAAAACAAACATGAAGATGTTCCCACAATATCCATGTTGGTACAGACGTTTGACTAAAGTAGATAAATTCACTGGAATCAATTAATCATTATTGTAAACTCAAAAAAAGTTTTTTTTTAATATTTTTTAAATTGCCCTCCCTCCCCCTCCATCACCCATAATGGTTTGGTCCAACTGCCATTCTGACTGCCTGTCCTTCAAACTGACAAACTGTTGGACTTTTTCCCAAACGTCCACAGCTCAGGCCGTCCTTCACCTGGAGACACCGCTCAGACTTCTGGTAATTTAATTTTCTGATAGTGTTTTTCAGTTTTCGATCAATCACCTACCAATGTCGCCCAACTTTCTCTGCTGCCGTCACCATGGCAACCTGCGTTCCAGACCACTCGGAACTTTGGGGTTTTCTATCCTCCTACCTGAACAAGTGCTTTGGAAGACCACCTGTGTCAGAGCTCCAACTTGTGAATAAATCTGTCCAGCTACTTCAAGAATCACTTGTCTGACATCGCACAGTAATGCAGAACTGCACAGTCAGTGGTGAAAGTGCATTTTTAATGCCAAATAAGTTAAATATTTATGAAAAAAATAATCTGAAATAATATGAATTATTGAAGAAGTAAATTGCAAAAATAGATACAATTTCTATACATGATATATACACACACACACACGTACAACTTAGTACTACATATTATATATAATGTAGAATAATTAAAGTTTGTTTAAATGTAAAAATATCGGAAAATAGAGTTTACGCCATCAGCATCAATATAATTTTCCATCACCATGGCAACCTTAACAAGGGGCCCTGTGCAGCTGCTGCAGTGGTAAATAGAGGCAGTCGTAGTAATCGTGGTAATTTTTCGCACTTTTCCTGCACAGTGAGCTGGCAGCGCAGGCCTGCATCACTCTCATCAGCTCCAATAATAGGACGAGCTGCTCTGCTGCTCCCACTAACGCCCAGTCAGCAGAAAACCGCACGCCGCACACGGGATGGTGCAGGAATGATATTATTAGTAAATACATGCAGGAAAGTAACAGGCTCAAAGCAGGGTGCACTCACTGATGAGATGAGGGGTAGGGGGGGAGGTAAACGTAACAACGAGTGCAGGGTGTGCTCCTGGTGAACCAACGTCTCACGGACCTGGTTTCTGATAAATGTCTTGTTTTGCCCATTTTGTGAAATAATGACTATTTGGAGCCATTAGGCGCCCGCTAACAAGTAATCAAGTAAAACAGCTTGCGGCAGAATAAAACCATCGATCAATCCTCAGCTGGCGTAGGATTAAAAATACTGCAACTTTTGAGAGAGACGAGTTTCGCCGAGAAGATACAGACCGGTCTTGCGTTTCACAATCCCAGAGGGGGAGATGGAGTTGGGGGTGCTGGGGGTCCCAGGCGAGGCGGAGGAGGCCGGCGTGGCGGGGGTTGCCGGGGTAATGGGCGTGGAGGGGGCCGGAGGCGGAGACAGGGGCGTAGGAACCGCCTTGAACACATCGTTCTTCTGGAAGAGAAGACAGACGTCAGTACAGGTGTGACCAGAGGAGGCCCGGCACATAAGCTTTATGAACTCCTGAGACTTTCAGCATAGATTCTTCGCCATTTCAGGGTCATTGATATTTCTGGAAGTTCATCTCCTGCATTCAGTTTGGCTCCTCAAATGGGACCTAGAATGGATAATATTAATGATTATGTAGATGCTTTGGAACACTAGTTTTATCAGAAATGCCTCAGATGCTATTGTGCAATCCGTTTTTTTTTGGTGCTTCATATTACGGTCAGTTTCTGCACCAATCTGGAGCCCTTTCAAGCTTAAATGGCAACCATACCAAGGCCTTATACGGCTTGGCGTGCTAGTATGCAACTCACACAGCTGATGAGGTGACTTTACCTTCCTTGCTAAACTATGGAGTTTATCAACTTCTTCCAAAATGAAGTGGTAACGTAGCTCATCTTTTACATCACTGTCCTACATTTCATTTCTGAAACTGTATTTCAATATCTGAGGCTTATGGGGCCATGTTTGGCCATCATTCCATAAAAAAGCCAGGGTAAGAGTGGTTTTCTGCTTTGACACAGATTTTAACAGGGCTGTTTCCCTCTACAGCTGTCACACACATGACAGTAAGTGACAGCTCTCCAGTTGCCTGAAACCACAGGATCCGGATCACTGTGCCCTCACTGCGGCGCTCGACCTGAAAGCGAGTGCCAAAAACAAAGACTGGAAAATAAAGAAATAAATAAATAAGAGGAGCGGGATTCATTTGTTTACGGGCCGTCTGTGAGAACTGAACAATGACGTTTCTACAGCAAAGCAAAATACACAGGAGCAGACACCGCAGCGATCATCAATCTGCGAGGAGAGGCGTCTGGGCGTTTTAGGATGTTGTGGAGAATAATACTGTGAACCCTGAACAATGTGCACGTCCATCAGAGAGGAAACAAGTTTGTTGTTCAGCGAAGCGTTCAGACGCTGCGGCGAGGGGGGAGGAGGAGGAGGAGGAGGAGCTCCGTGGCAGACGGGCTGTCGACCGAGTCTAAGAGTCGACGTTGAGGCTTTTACTGCACACGAAAGATCTTAAAACTCCCAATTAATCACTGCTGAGGGCTCGTTCTAGCAGGAACTGAGACTGATTAATAGCAGTGCAGAAGTACTGCGACAAACACTGGGGAACCGGGGTGCAGACTGAAGCCTGAGCACATGTTCAGCTCCAGGCAGGAACATGACACGAGGGCTGCCACAACTGAACAATGCATGTCGATTTATCCATAAATATCGATAAATAAATGTCGAGTTGATGGGGGGAAAAAAAGCCACTTAAAAACCTTCAGAGAACATCGACTACTCTCACAGTTAGAGTCATTCTAGAAATCCATCAATCGAATCAAGAGAGTACGTTTTAGATGAATCAATTACAAAACAGTCATTTGTTGTGGGCCTAATAACAACATGTATGTGGCTTTGCAGTGAGGCATTCAGTCACAAGAGGATGGTGAAAATGGATAATGGAAATGGATATTTGTTCTTTCGGATAAAAAAGGTAAAACTAAGGTGGTGAAAGTAAACAAAACTATGTTTGTTGAATGTTTGTGTCCATTGTTAAGTCCAATATAAGCATCATGTGTTTTTTTTACAACTAGTGGAGGATGTTTCTACAATCTACAAAAATCCATTTTTGTTGGAATAATTATTTGTGAATCATGGAACAAGAATCGGACGATTGTCACCTCCAGATTGTTAAAAAACTGAAACTACAAACTGGATATTTATTGCACATCCCCAGCTCGGAAGAACAGATCTATAAAAATCACCAAGGATTTGTGCAGCAATTATGGCAAAATCTATCACAATCTGGCTTTTTGTCTCCCACTTCCTGGATAACAGCCAGAACAGAGCGACGGACAAACACTTCCTGTCGTGTCGCACAATTATAGAGCTCTAAAAAAAATAAAATAAAATAAAAAAGCAGAATCGAGTTAACCACCCTGGATATAAACACAAGCTGTCATCCAGACAAGTGGCAGGCGTTCAGATATGGAGACGCCAAAAACCTGACAATACCTGAGTCACTGTTCAATGTGAAGGAAACGAACACGTTCTGCAAGTGACAGGGGAAAAAAAGAGAAAACAGAAAAAAAAGCAGGGTTTAGAAAACCTCTTTGGATTGTTTCCCCGTCTCCACGAGCCATGGAGATGAATGGAGCTCTGCCAGAAACTCTGATTCGTCAAACAGAGAAAGATCAGCAGACTCATGAGCCGTCGGAGGAACGTATTGAACTCTCGTCTCGCGCTCTCTTGGCTGTTTGTGCGTTTTTTTTGTTTTCACATTTCATGCGCCGACAATTACTCCAAAAGCATTAATAAACGTTTATCAGTGATGACAGCATCCATTAGCTTCCCGCCCTGCGGTCCCGGAGCATCACCGGAGCTGGGAAGTATCACAGTCCAGTGACGACACCTATGTGCTAATAGCAGCGATTGTGATACGCGGACGAGCACCATTTATCTGTCACAGTCTCTCCCCTCGATGCGCAAATAATGAGTAATTTCTGACATATTATGATATGCAGTGAATGAAGGGGGGGGGGCAGCTAATACGAGTGTTTATCAAACAACAGGTGGTTGAGAGACAGCCAGAGCCGATAATCAGGTCTTTTCATTGTGCGGCTTTATTGACAAATGCATTCGACGTGCTGATTCACCATACAATTACTGGGCCTTTGTGCAACAGTGCTTTTCCAAACCGCTGAATAAACAATAGGCACTGATACGCCTACAGGAAACCAGGCCGTCTCGTTGTCATCAATCTGCTCGGGTCACGTAGATTTTGGTTACATACACACACACATAAACACACACCGTCTCAATGACTTTTAACAAGATGAGAGGAAAAAGACAGAGAGCCCATTGGTTTTGTCTATAATTAAGATAATAAGAACCAAGAGTATCCTAGCTCTCTTTTTAATCGTTATAGATGAAGCAAATGTTGTGCATGAGCCGAGTCAAATGCTTTCAGTGCTGGTTCACAGGTGACAAAGACTGAGAACCAGTTGCTTTCCACCACCTGAGGGACGTCACTAACTCAATGCATGTGTAAGTTACGTCGCTCTCTCTTTAGCCTCCTTTTCAATCACATCTGTGGCTTCTCTTGCATTGATTTTGCATTTGACCTTGTATTGATTGGTTTTAATAACCAGGCTCTGATGTAGCTGATTCTTTGCTGCTCCAGCAAAGAAGCAACGCAACCAGTTTTTTCAGGGCCAGGTCCAGCTCTTTGTAGAACCATGTAGAGCCAGGAAAAAGGGCCAAACAGATCCTGTCAGGCCTCGTCTAGCCTAGCAGGCCTTGAAGCTGCTCGTCCAAAGTATTTCAATGCTATTTTAATGCTTTAGTACTGTAGTACAGACCTGGCTGATCTCTCGTTTGGACCACTTCAAACTGGCGTGGTAAAGTAGCTCCAGATAGGCCAGACCGTGATGTCTTATCTGGTGTTTAACCAAGGGAAGAGGGAGAACCTTCATCCCACTGCTCATCTAGCTCCACTGGCTGCCCGTAGCATCAGGTTCGAGCCTCTTCAGTATGTCTACGGAGTGGTTACTAGATCTGCTCTAGTCTGGGCTACATTCATCAAATGAGCTGCAATGCACCATCTTCAAGAAGCTCTCAAAGACCCGACTCTTCTCAGAGCATCTCTGTTCCGGACTTTTGCCCAGCAAACACTGCCTTCCTCCTTCCATCTCCTGCAGGATTCTCCACTTGACTACTCTGCACTTATACTGGTACTTATGATACTGCACTGTCTTCCCTTGGCTGTCTGAGGATTCTACAGCAGTATTTATGTCTAGGTTTCTGTGCTTTCTGTCTGATAAATGACCAAAGGTAGCTACATGATGCGTTTTCGCTTACCTTTTCTGTTTTGGCGGGAGCTTCTTTGTCACCCTGCTCCTTGACGACCGGCACCTCGTCATCGTCGCTGTCCAAGATCTGACGACTTCGCTTGGCAACTTTCTTGATGGGCGAGTCAACTTCCTGGACGCCGTTCTGCACCTTTAATGGGCTTTTGGCAGGTCTGGTGGTGGCCACACACACACACACACAGTTATTGCAGCTCAAATATATAAAGCCATAAACTTGATTTATATTGAACTATTCAAAAGCACGACCGCAAGGTGTTGTATCAAGTGTTTTCAAGGGGGGATAAAACCAAAATGCAAGGCAGTATAAAAACAACTGCAAGGAGTGTAAAATCGAGCCGTAAAAAAGAGGTTAAAGGGATGCTGGAGAGATCATTACACAAAGACAAAGAGGTTTTAAGACGTACTTTAAAAGATAATACGACCCCGAGATAATGAAGAGCAGCTCGGAGATGAGGAACAGAAGCTCTTCTGATAATACGCAAAGAACGATCACAAAAATCCTTTCTCCCCAGCAGTCACAGATAACTGGCCAGAAACGCCACGTTAGGGCAGAACTTTCAACCTTCATATCACCCCTCAAAACAACTTTTACTCAAAAATGATGTTTTTAGCTTTATGTTTTCAAACTCTGTGAGTATCTTTAAAAAAGGCACTATAAATGCATGTTATAATCAAATTTGGTGAAACTGAACATGACACTTGTTCAGATGTTGTGAAGAGGGAAGGGAAGATAAGTACTTAATTACTACTGATGCCTTCATTGTTCTTCAGGAGTTCCTGGACGACACCCATGCACAGACTGGAGAGAACATGTAAACTCTGCACTGATACTTCTATGATCAGGATGTGAACTTGCCACCCTCTTGCTGTGAGGAAATGGCACTAACTTGTGCATCAAAGCGTCAAATTTGTCTGACCTTTTTTTTATGAATAGGCACTTCCATAAGATTGACTTGAATCAAATGTTGGGATCACAAACTGCTCAAATCTCACCTTAGGTAGCTGCACAAAGAAAGATGGGAAAATGCAAATGCTGAACCTGTGCATGTGCATGTGTGTGTCTCCCTATCAGATTAAGTTTATCTGACTCTTTGCACAGCCACCATCGCTGTCTTCAGGGACTGGGGACACATGAGAACTTACTTTTTAACTTGGTCATCTGTGGTTTTCTTCTGAGCCTCCTTGTCTTTGCCCTTGGGCTGAAAGAAGGATCTGAAGGAGGAGAAAACAGGCAGAGACAAACAGTATAAACAGCTGGATTAAGTGCCTGCTGCATGTGTAACACATAAGCTGTAACGCCATTTTAAATCATGCATTTTGTTGACGGCAACTCAGCCTGTTGGGATGCAGAGGCTGCAAGCTTAGCCACACACTGCTAACTGCCTTTACCCCACAATGAATGCAGTCAAAACATATGAAATCACAGATTTAGCCCACAGACATGATATATAAGAAGACGCATTATTGCCACAATAGTTTGATATTTGTCTGGAGCAGAAAGTGAACGTGATATAAACACAAAGTGAAGGTGACCTAATGCTGCTGCTAACTCACAAGTTGAGCCCCTAAAAATAGACGAGACAAGACGTAAACCTTCTGTTTGTTCCCTCTATAGCCATTCAACACGGTTTATACAGCACTTTGGTCAGTCTTAAGACAGTAAATGGTGTTATAACGAGTAAAACATCGACAAACTGCGTGCTACAAGCGATTTAAAGGGAAATAGAAAGTCTCGTTTTAACTCACGCGATGCTGCGCTGCATGTTGTCTCCCAGTTCTTCGTTTCAGCTCAGAATAAGTTAGGATAAAAGTCGAAATAACTGCACAGGACAGGGCAGAACAGGTCCGACATCTACACACGGAACAGCAACAAACTCCCGCGCTGCAGGATGACAAAACGCTTGTAATGTTGGGCGCGAAAATGACACATCACTCAAAGATCGTCACGACGCAAGAGGAGTCACTCCTCAGGGTAGACGAGTAGTGGGGTACAGTAAGTAGTAGTAGTAGCTCAACTTTCAATTCAACTTTATTTTAGGCGCCGATTTATTACGTTGTTAACCGTGGACCATTTCAGATGGATGGATATAGGAAAATACAGGTGGTAAAGGTTCAACCCGCTGTTAAAACACTATTCAAAGTGGATATTTATGTAGTTACATAGTCACTCTTGATGTCAACCAACAACAAAAACCTGAGGTCCACTATATATTGTGTATAAGGTCATATCATATACCATCTGTCATATAACATCTTTGTCGTAATTTGATTGGCATGTTGAGGGCTGGTCAACGTCAGCAGGAAGCTGGTTTGTCATTTACAGTTTACACACTGTTTGAGTGGGTTTCATATAGTTTCTGTGTTGGTTTATATATGTCACATTGTGTTATATGATATAACAACAAATTTTACAACATATATTTCGTGATAGAATAACAATTCAATGTCTTGAATTTTCCTCTAATATACCACTTGTAACCAGGGGACCTGAAAAATACCTCCGAGTGACACCTCTTTATTGTGTTCCACATCCAAGCTCTGGCTCTCTCCCGGGAAACCCTGCTGCTGTGTGACGTCCTGTCCTGCTCCACCGCCCCCTGTTGGCAGGGGGTGGTACTGCAGCGCCCCCCGTGGCTGGTCCTGATGCTGCAGCACAGGCCATGAAAGGCTCCCTCATGAAAATTTCACCAGGGCTGTTTTGAAACGCATCATTTATGCAAACTCTTTATTATTTTCACAAAGCCCGAAGGAAAAGAGGCTGAATAATGTAAGCTGAGCACACTGCTTTATTTACTCAAACACAAGTGCCACGTTGTTAATTGTTTACAAGTGCAAAAATTCCCCCTACTGTGGCGTGAAGCACTGAGAAAAAGGGAAACCATTTGCCTCCGTTTTCACTATCAAATGACAACTCCACACATCACGTCACACAATAAATACAAAGTCTGCCAGTCACAGGTTGTGAATCATTAACTACAGCACGATCAGCTAAAAACGAGCAACATTCCCAGAGAGTGAGAGCAGTCAGTCCATCTGCTGTAGTGGTTCCATCCCCTCCTTTACTCCCTCTCCTCCATCTGTGCATCGCTCCCTCCTCTCCTCTCCTCCGCTGGAGGTTCACTGTGTTTCACAGCTCCAAACAGGCTGCGGCTGAGGCGCTGCAGCTCCCAGCCCGAGGCGCCGTGGTGCTGCAGCCAGCAGGCCCCTCCCCCGGGGACACCCGGCTCCCGCAGCTCCCTCAGGCCCGGGACCAGGCGCTCCGGGCCCGGGAGGAGGAGAGGGAGGGGACCGGGGAGAGAGCGGGACGTCGGGAGGGGTTTAGGGAGGCAGCAGGGGAGCAGGAAGGGGTAAGGGACAGGATGGACTGTTGTCAGGAAAACATAGAGAGAGAGAGAGAGAGAGAGAGAGAGGGGGGGTCACATCAGTCAGAAAGAACAAAGAAAGGAGCAGGAATTTGTTTTCTTGAGTTTCATGATGCCAGAGGCAAAAAGAGTCCTTAGATCCTTCACAACAATAAAGGTCTGGTAATAAAGTTCTTTCTTAGATAGATAGATAGATAGATAGATAGATAGATAGATAGATAGATAGATAGATAGATAGATAGATAGATAGATAGATAGATAGATAGATAGATAGATAGATAGATAGATAGATAGATAGATAGATAGATAGATAGATAGATAGATAGATAGATAGATAGATAGATAGATAGATAGATAGATAGATAGATAGATAGATAGATAGATAGATGATAGATAGATAGCTAGATGATTGATAGATAGATAGATAGATAGATAGATAGATAGATAGATAGATAGATAGATAGATAGATAGATAGATAGATAGATAGATAGATAGATAGATAGATAGATAGATAGATAGATAGATAGATAGATAGATAGATAGATAGATAGATAGATAGATAGATGGATACAGTTTAATCAGGGTTCACATGATCCCAATAAAAGCAGCAAGTTCTGATTGTTTTCTATGTGGATTATCCATCCATGTATTGATCGTATAAATTCTGAAAACAGTGTGAAATGTGAGACTCTCAAACAGCTACCGCGGTCACATCCCACGAGCGTCTGAATTTATTCAGTCTGACAAGCCTCAGAGTTTCTTCAAGGTCAGGTCTGAACTTCATTCCTGCAGCGTTTTTTCAATCACACACAGCATGTTTCATCTTGGAGCCGAAAAAAGAGAAGAAGAAAAAAAAAACATAAATTGCATGAAAAGGCAGCTTCCTTGTGACTTGCAGTTAAGAAAAGAAAGGAGAAGAAGAAGAAGCTTCTGGAGTTATGTAGCATGGAGGCATTCAGGTTATGTGATGTGGAGATGGAGGAGTGAGACATTTAGAAGTCGGCCCTGACCAAAGTGCAGCTCTGTGATAAACTGAGAGTGATTGAACAACAAACTGCTTCTAAACAACTTCATTTGTTGAACTCATCACGTTGCCTCTGCAGACACTAAATGAGAGTCAATCCGCAGCTGAAAATAGTCCGACTGGAACCTCTGACCTTCTGGTGCATGGACGTCCAGGTCGCCCCAGAATATGCACAGATCTGTGCTACTGTTCTTCTAAACCACTGATCCATTGTTAACTGATTTCCACAAAATTTGGAGAACCTGCTAAATTCTGAAACCTGGAATTTTTGACACCTTGTTGAAGGTATGAGCTCTTTGCTTTTGAGATGTGTGACCAGGTCTGTATGAAATCATCGTGACTTTGTATTCATAGTCACTGCTTCTCCTTTGCTTCTGATGGTATCAATGCACTTGTCTTTTTTTCCTACAACTACATATTGATTTTTTTTAGGTGTGTATATCTTCAAGGCTTCGGGCTTTTCTTGTTCTTTGAGGACAATAAAAGAAATAACACCTCATCCTTTCATTCCTGGATCAAATATCTCGTTCTTCTCCTCACAACGGATCTCATTTTTCACTGTTACCCAAAACACATGGGGCGATAAAGACGGATCAAATGCCTTGTTTTTTCCACCTAAAAACATTCGGAGTCTCACCTCTGTCCATCACTGAACCTGCTCCTCCACACAGAGGAACGCCTCCCTCCGAAGGGAGGAGGGCGAAGGGGAGCGGGCTGCTCGGCACCAGCTGGAGGTGGAGGGTGAAATGGGTGAAATGGGAGAAATGGGAGAAATGGGTGAAATGGGACTGTCAGTCTGGCTCTGTTTGCACAAAACACGAGGGAAAATCAGCTGAAAGAGTTTTGGATCTATCGAGGATTTGACTTATTAAAGGAGACCTAGAATGGATGAATGGAGTATTTATCCTTGTTATCTATTAACAAGGAACACTGGTTGCCCCAGAATTGCCTCTGATGCTATTTTACAAGCACTTCTACAATTATGTTCTAGGTATAAGTGTATTACAGACCACTTCTGCACCAACCTGGCGCCCTTTCATGCTGTCATGCCTGCCACTCACATGAATGTGTGCACACATCCAGGCCTGTATGTTTGAACCCATTTACCTGTAGGGAGGCAGGTATATGCAAACTATTTTGGAGATGGGGTGAGGGGGAGTAATGCTTTGCATATTTCTCCAATTTTATGCCACATTTTCCCTTTGTTCAGATTCACTCATTCCAAACTGATGCTCCGCTGTGCAGAATGTATACATGAATGAGGACGTGATGATGGTTTTTGGACCTGTCGTACATCGCCGGCCAGGAATAGACTGTCGTTATTCAATGGAGGCGAGGTGGAAATGTTTTTTCTTTCCATTACAGGTCTCCTTTAAATATGCTGTAGATCAAAGCTGAGGCAGGAGGCAGAGGAGCACTTTGGACGATTAACACATCAATCAACTTAATAGCAGGAAGGTGTTCCTGATATTTTGTGCACCACTGGCCTCATTTAAAATTGAAATATGGTATTTAAAAAAAAAAAAGTAATTACAATACATGATATTCAGAGTTTTATTCCAAACTGGGACAGCACTTTTCTTCCCCCCCCTGAAACACAAAGCACATTCTTCCTAAACCCAGGGCTTTCTGAATAAATCATATAATTAAACACAGTACGGTGCTTTGTAAAGGACAGTTGGTAACCTCAGCCCTTAGTCTGCCTGTGAACAGGGGATCAGTCGGTTTCATATTAAATGATAAAGTTTTGGTAATGATTTTTACTCAAGTCAGCCAGTTTTATATTAAATGATAAAGTGGAGGCTGTCGTTTCTATTCGAGTCGGCCCGTTTCCGAATCTTAAATAAAAACGGAGGTGGAGGTAATTATTTTCACCTGGAGTGTTTTTGGAATAAAACTCCTCTCAAAGGACCAAACCGGTGTTTTGGGAAACTGTTCAAAATGCAGCAGGGAAATATTGAGGTATTTTTAAAGAAAATGGTTCAATAGAGGATACTTCCTTGTACATAAAGTTGTACTATGTATCATACTTAGCAACACTGTTTCTGTACAGAGACCTGATGGACCAAAATCAACTGTGAATAGACGACTGCAGTTTTCATTCTAGGTCTCCTTTAAGACAGATGAAGCTACATGTATCTGCTGGAGCCAGATGGTGAGACGTTGCTATGGTAATGACCTGGTGGGCGTGGGATGGCGGCGGGGGTGGCGGCGGGTGACCCGGGTAGTTGACCAGGATGAGTTTACTGAAGTTGAACTTGTAGGTGAAGCGTTTCCCTTTGGTCTTGTGCAGGATGCGTTTGTTGTAGTAGTATCTGGAAGTGAGACGTTCTCTGCGTCAGACTACGATCTGACGTGTGTGTGTGCGTGTGTGTGTGTGTGTGTGTGTGTGTGTGTGTGTGTGTGGATGTGGAGCTTTAGAGGATGATGGTTTGGAATTTGAGTTGGAATGACAGGAAGATGAACAAAATTCACAGCCATTAAAAAGAAAAACACAACAAAAAAAAACCGACTAAAATAAATACAATCTAACATATTTTACTTCAGCTGAAACAAGGTGTGCAGGGAGGTGGGTCAGGGTTAATGTTAATGTAAGGTTTTCTCCTTTTTTTAAATATATTCCACAACATAAAAGTTAAAATTTAACTTTTTTTTTTCTTACTGATGATACATTCATCGTTGGGTGATAAAATCTGTTTTTCATAGATAAAAATTTTATTCTGCACTGCGTTGAATAATGTACATGAATTTTCATGAGCTTCGCTGAAGACGTCTGTGTGTGTGTGTGTGTGTGTGTGTGTGTGTGTGTGTGTGTGTGTGTGTGTGTCTCCATACCAGGCTGTGATGCCTATACGATGTACTTATGTTCCTGCAGGGCTCTTTAGATAAAAGTGCTCCCCAAATGGCGTGTGCAGCATCTGTGGGCACTGCACATTTGAAATTTTAATTTGACAACACGTGTTGGCGGGAAGAGCGTTTTATTTACAGTATCTGCCCGAGGGTGAAGCTGCACAGAGAGGGAGGATTACGCACGCTCACAGCCTCTCTGTGTGTGTGTGTGTGTGTGTGTGTGTGTGTGTGATCTCAGTGTGAACATGCTGCTGTTACACCTCCTGCATCACCTGAGCGCTCGGCTGAGCTTGTCATAGTTCATGTGCGGCTTGCCCTTGCGCTCCCCCCACAGCCGGGCCAACCTCTCCGGGTCCCGGATGACAAACTCGCCCCACTCGCCGCCCCAGCCGATGGCTCCGCCCTCGCCGCGGCCCAGCAGCTCCAGCAGGAAGTGCCACAGCTGCACCTGCCGGGAGCCTGGAGACCAGGCCGGCTTGTAGGCCCAGTCAGGAAACAACACGGCTGGAAGAGACGAGAAAAATGTTAGGACTCTGCAATAAGATTAGGTCTGATAAGATAAGGTTGAAGCAGCAGTACCCTGCCCTAAACTTAATCTAACTTTAACCACACCTAAAGCCTAACCCAACTATTACCCTTAACCAGAACCCCAACTCTAACCCTATATTCTGATTCTAAACTGAAACCAAATCCTCAACCCCCTAATCCTAACATAATGCCAACCTTCATGCCAGATCGTGAACCGGACCTCAAATTGTAGCCCCTCACCAACCCTTACAGTTCGGTGGAACCTAACCCTCAGCCCAGGTCTAACTTCTCCCCCTAAAACCTAAACCTAAACTCTACCCAAAGCCGTAACCCTAACTCCAAACTCTAACCCAAAGACCTAATCCCTTCCTAACCCTGACCCCTAGCTCTGACCCAACCCTAGCTCCATCCCTAATTTTTCCCCAAAGATCAAACCCTAATCCCAACCTAAATCCTAACCCTAACCTGGAGAGTAGGATGGACCTAAAAGACAGGCCGTGGGCTGTCTCTGGATTCTAATCCACAGTTTTAACCTTAATCCTAATTTCTAACCTTAAATTAACCCTAATCTCAGCCTAACTCTGACAATGTTTTCATATAACTCCCTTCAGTAAAGTAAATAAAATCATCCACAGCATGTTTCATTCCTGCTTTAGAGAAGCACTCTGACATACTGAGATTATTTCATTTTCTGTCACTTTACAGTATGTTTTGACTCCACAACACAGAAGGAAACCGTATTTTTTTGACACCTTCCGACATTTATTGCTTTGCAAACTGAGATTCTTTGCAAAGACAGCGCATCATGTATTGAGGTGAATCTTTGATAGATACAGAACCATCTGAGAAAGTGAAAAACTGCATTTCCACTTTTACCAGCTGCGGGTTTTGAGTGAAGACATTAATGCGCTGACGTTTATGATTCTCCAGGGGAACCACTTTCATTTTTGGTGCTTGAAGCACATCTGAATGGTGACACTTATGCACTTCATCAGATGAAAACACATAAAACCTTGTTTTACAGATCTAGTCAATTTCTTCTGAGTGCCTGGTTACATACAAATACAAATCATAACTGACTGTTTGTTGGTCCATTTGTTTCCTCATTTGTTTGCAGGCCGTCGTGTCGCAAATATTAAATGTTGACAAATCAGAAGGAAAGCAAATGTTTCACACAGTGACACAAAATAAACAATTAAAATGTTTCCGCGGCAGAGAGGAGGCGGAATGATTGTCTCAACAAGACTTGTCATGCAAAACATTATCTGGGGCCTGAGAGGACATGTGTAATTATTTCTGTCATGATATTTTCCTGATCGCGGAGCTCGGGGTTCCTGTGAGCCAGAACTAATCACTTTGTCACTATGAGAAAACCATTTCAGGCTCATTACAGATGGAGTGGGTGACTCCCCAAAGCTTCAAGTTCTGCAATGCAGAAAAGTTTACAGGGAGGTGCACGTATTACGTAGCGTGTCTGCCATATTTCAGCCATGGTGACAGTATTTAGCTTGGAGATATTAGGGGTTAGGGGTTTTGTAATTGCTCTTCCTTGCTTAAAATCAATAAGCAGTAATTAGGAGGTTATTACTTCCAGTTAATGGCCTCGTAGTCGGACAGTGTGGTGCAGAAAAAGCCAATAATAAGTGTTTCATAATGACTGATAAAGAGCCGATGAGATAAGCTAATGAGCGTGCTAATTAACAGCGATTAGGTCTGTGCTCAACAAGAATCAAAACCAAGGATGAGAGAGCAAAACTTTGTTATTTTGGTTACGACAACAACTCAAAATGACTGCGAAAATTACTTTTCATAACAAATAAGTTACTAATTTCATTTTGTTCTTTATTCAGACGTGAAAAGTTTTGTTTTTCTTTTCTTTTTTTTTATGACTCCAACTTGGCTGCCATAGTGGATTGGTGAATATCGCCTCCGGGCAAGACGGTGCCTGGTTCGAATCCCGGTCGGACCCAGAGCCAGTTTTCTCCCACAGTGCAAGAACATGCCACAGTCTTAACTGCCACAAGTGGCAGTAGATGAGGCATAGGGGGCGCTATAATTCAGAGGTCAAATCATTGAATTTATGGTTTTATTTCTCCCAATGTTTACCTCTATCTGTGCATGCTGACAGCCATGGTAAAGACTGAATCAATAATTGTTGTTACATAATTGTGATCAGATGTCAAAACAACCCACACACAAGCACGCACACACACACACGCACACACACACACACACACACACACACACACACTCATGTAAATACCCTTACTTCTGCTCCAGTAGGGCGATGGAAGGTGTCCCGCTGAAGAGCTGCAGCTGCACTGCATCTGAAAACAGGGCGCGACATGAGAGCGACTCTTCATCACCGTGATCATCTTCATCTGAAGCATCTGAAGTTAGGGAGGCGAGGAGAGACAAGAGGCCGCCTCCGAGAGATGCTGATTATCTGTCACCCGGAGTCAGATGGAGCGAGCCAGGGCGAAGCCCAGCTGATAGCAGCATCTCCTCCATAGAGCCTGACACACCCAAACAGGCTGCAACATGATTGTAAATATATATATTTTTTGCACATCTCTATCAGCTCCAAACTTGCCACGTGTGTTCTAACTCGACAGTGCGCTTAACGCGGACGTATAAATGTGTAAAAAAAAGAATTACTTTTCCCCGGCAGATCTTGTTTCGGCATTTTCAATATTTTCGTGCAATTTCATTCCATAAGCACACACAAATCGTGCACCCGCAGACACAACGACCTTCCCGGGTGATTCGGAGCGTCGCAGACACCCACCATCTTCCCTGGAAGGCTGAAAACTCATCTCGCGGAGAAGTACTTCACATAACCCCTTTCCCCCGGTGAATGATGTCTCTGCTGCTATAAGCCCTCTTCCACCAGCTGTAATATCCTCTTATCTTGGAGCAACAAAAAAAAAAAAAAACGATGTCTCCTCTTAGCTCTTATTTTATTTCCGTTTCCCGAGCACCTACGCTCACACATGATCATTGCAGGGTCACCGGGACGTTATCAAGAGACTGAGGGCGGGGGGGGGGGGGGGGGGGGGGGGTAAGGGGAGGGGGGGGGGGCAGAGTTAAGCCAAAGACATTTCACTTTCAAGGAAGGGGGGGGCAGCTCTCGGACAAGAGAGACACTCACTTTAAGTCTGAGAGAGCAGCAGAGCTACGGTTACGCTCAGAACAAGATTGCAAACAAAGAGTGAAATCTGCAATTTTATGCAAACTTTGCCTCTGACAATTACACTCCTCTACTTTCAAAGGCCGCTTTATTGGGAGAACAGCAAATTAAAGCGCGGAAGAGCATCAGCTGCGTGCCAGAACATTCAGATCCGAATCCATCACCAGCTTAATGATGACCAGAATCACATCCACAGCTGCCATCACCAATAAGTCAGAGTCAGCAGCAGCAGCAGGCAGTCAAGCACACACACACACACACATTTCTAAAAAAGAAGACAAAATAGCAGCAATTTAGCCAATCAGTCACACAGAAATGTCCCGTACAATCATCTCGTTTACAAGGCAGGGGTTAATTAGAGACTCCTGAGAGAGCTGCTCCTGTTACCTTCACTGAGAAGAGCGTCGTTAGAGGAGCGACGGTCCGCCGGCCCGCCCCAGGTCTGAGAGGACTGAGGGACGGAGGGGTCGAATCTTAAACCCACATCTCATCATCATCTCACCCCCCCCCCCAACCACACACACACACACACACCCTCTCATCCCCCTCTGTCCTACAACGTCCCTCCCCTACTCTGCCCCATCCCAGAATGAAATGAAAAGACCTTGTCCTGACTTTGTTCACGACTTCTGATTAAAAACAAGAAAGAGATTTTGTGGAAGGGTTTCACCTTACAGACATCTTCCAGACAAGCAGAGAACAAAAGGAGTGATCAGCAACAAACGATAACCTTAGAGAAACAAATAGAAAAGATAAGGAGCCTCAGATCTTACTCCTGATTCTAGTATTTCTTTCTAACAGCTATAATTCTTGACTAGTATATGGAATACACACATAAATGTGTATATATTTGACACATGACATATATAAGTCACCTATATGATCTTTTTATTGATCACAAAGGCAATAGCGATCATTTGTTTTAACAGTTAGTACTCTACCATATCTCAGTAACTAGAGCTGATGCAGAAACAAAACTGAGACAAAAGGTCTAAAATGTCAGGTGACAAATTCTACGTTCCCCAGAGGGGGGGATTTACGGATCATCGCTAACAAAGAAAAGCGTCACGTTTTACACCGGAGCACGAAAAACAAAACCACTTAACGGGAATCAAAATAAACGCTAATTGCTTGTTCTTCCTTACGAGTGGATTAACACGCTGATTATCTCAGATCTGTCAGTTCAGTCGCTGATCGAGCATAAACAGGAAAAAGAGCTAGAGATAGATAGATAGATAGATAGATAGATAGATAGATAGATAGATAGACAGACAGACAGACAGACAGACAGACAGACAGACAGACAGACAGACAGACAGACAGACAGACAGATAGACAGATAGACAGATAGATAGATAGATAGATAGATAGATAGATAGATAGATAGATAGATAGATAGATAGATAGATAGATAGATAGATAGATAGATAGATAGATAGATAGATAGATAGATAGATCGATAGATCGATCGATCGATCGATAGATATAGAGACAGAAAGACAGACAAACAGACAGATAAATAGATCATATTATAATATGAGATATCTGTTATATGAGATATTATATGTATGATGAATACTTTCCATTCATTTTTTTTCCATTCATCCATCCATCCATTCATTCATTCATTCATAGCGAGCAGGGATGAGTGCAGGTCACATGCTGCCTGTACTGGAGAGTAAAAAGATCCTCGGTGAAACAGGTTTAGATTACAGAAGCTGTGGGTGAGAACGACACCTCCGAGGTGAGAGGAAGTGAGGTGAGCAGGGGTGTGTGTGGGTGTGTGTGTGTGTGTGTGTGTGTGTGTGTGTGTGTGTGTGTGTGTGGGGAAGGGAGGGGGGCAGGTGAAAGTCCTGTGATTCTCCGAGGAGCGTGTGACAGAGGTGGAGGGTGTGACAGAGCGGAGTGAAGGTGACAGAGAGAGCTTTTCTCTTCTCCGGATCAAAGAGGTGACGCACTCGATGCTCAGAGCTCTGCTCAGCTCCTCTCAGCTCCTCTCAGCTCCTCTCAGCTCCTCTCAGCTCCCCTCAGTTCCTCTCAGCTCCTCTCAGCTCCTCTAAGCTCCCCTCGGCTCTCCTCGGCTCCTCTCAGCTCCTCTCAGCTCTTCTCAGCTCCTCTAAGCTCCTCTCGGCTCCTCTCAGCTCCTCTCAGCTCCTCTCAGCTCCTCTCAGCTCCCCTCAGTTCCTCTCAGCTCCTCTCAGCTCCTCTAAGCTCCCCTCGGCTCTCCTCGGCTCCTCTCAGCTCCTCTCAGCTCTTCTCAGCTCCTCTAAGCTCCTCTCGGCTCCTCTCAGCTCCTCTCAGCTCCTCTCAGCTCCTCTCAGCTCCCCTCAGTTCCTCTCGGCTCCACCTGCAGCTGCTCCTCACTCCAGCTGAGCGGAGCGACCTTGGACCGGGGTCAACAGGCTGCTCAATAACCCGCCACAGAATACTCCAGGATCCCTCCAGGATCCTTCCAGGACCCTCCAGGGATCCCCCACTGGGAAGCACCTGTCTCATTCCCCCAAAAATTCCTACAGAAGACAGACTGAAAAAAAAAGACCAGTCCAGGAATCATCAAACCAAATCACGCCCCAGGGAAATTATTCTCACACTGACAGTTCTACCCAGGAAGGATGGAGAGCGAGAGCGTTTTGAGGTCCAGTCAGATCTTTTTGTTTCAGGGACAAGTTTTTAACCTTTGATAAGCTCCAGAATGTGTGTTTGAATACATTATATCCTGAATTTACATTTAAAAGCTGTGTTTTTTCTTTTCCCTTTCCTAATACAAAGATGTGAGCAGATGAGGAATGAATTTAGACAAGTCAGGTACTAACAGTCATTCTCTTACTCGCTTTCCACCTGAATAAAGTCAAGCTGGAGCCAATCTGCAGCTCATACTGGGCCAGGTAAGCACAAGGTACCCCGGACAGGTCCAAACACTCACCTGGAGTCTCCAAAAGACCTAAACATGGCTGTTTCTGGATCCAGGAATCTTCTCGTTGTGTCATGTACAATAGACAAGAAAAAAAAGATGAGAGATAACATAAATAATTGAGAGCGAGAACGGTCCATTACATTTATCAGGAAACACATTCATCTCCGATGAATAAAAGAAGCGCTGCCGGAGATTTTTCAATAAGGCAGAGCGATGAAGGCTTTCAGTTGTCTGGACTGATTCATGGTATTTACTCACTCCACAGTTAAATGGATGCCGGGTCTCAGCACCAAAGGACAATTCCCAACTTAAGGACGTTTTGCTGGGTTTGTAAAGCGGCTGAACGGCTGAACGGCTGCGTGCATTTAGACGACATTTAAAGCCAAATTGTTTGACATTTCGTGGGACTCGGAAAACAGGTGAGAACAATAACGTGCAGCCGGATAAAATGGAATCTGACAAAGCGTCTTACAAAGTGATTTCAAGCCGACACGTGTTCCCTGTGTGTGTTTGTCGGGCGGATTAACCGTGATTCAGTTTTCTCTTTTTTTCTCTCTCACTGCGGCAGAAAAGGAGATGAAAAGCTCACAGCAGCAGCCATCCATTCATGCTTATGATACACACTGCATGCATGAGGATACGTTCCCTCACACACACACGCACACACACGCACACGCACACGCACACACTTCTCGCCCCTCACAGATGCGACAGCTGACACCGGAGGCTTTTAATTCCAGTGTAAATACAAATACTCTCCCAGACAGCTATCAATTATGCATGTCTCTAATTGAGTCGAATGTTGTGCTTTTAGCAGCCGAGGGACCCAGGGTCACATGCAGAAAGCCTGACACCACACACACACACACACACGCACACACACGCACACACACACACACACTCTCACTTACACTTGTTTACCAGTGAGGACCCTGTGCTGTGCCCCAGCAGCCACCTCCAGGCCTGAAAAATGCAGCAGACTCTGGAAAATGCCAGAAACTGCAGTTCCTTGAATATTATATCCCACTTGAGGCGGGTTGCAAAGGGCAAACTCTCCCCATAGACCTCCAGATTAAACTGCCTGATACCAAAGACAATACTCAGCTTACTGCCAGTTGAATTTGATGTTTAAGGGTTAATATCCTGTCCATTTATTTAACATAGAAGCTATGGAAGATGCGTCTCATCAGAAATGCCTCAGATGCTATTTCACAAGCTTTTTTTCTTTTTGATGATCCTACTGTAGGTGTGGGAATATCGTGGTCCACCTCTGCACAGATCTGCTGCCACCTCATGTTTAACTGGCAACCAGATCGTAGTTTTTCTTGCCAATCATCACGTAATTTTACGTCCGTTCTTTGCCAACTTTTTACCATAAGGAGATAGCTGAGTGTCTACACATCCATCCTTTCTCCATAAGGAAGACCAGGAAATGAAGTTTCACGAGAAACTTCATTTCCTGTGGTAGTATTGTTTATATCACACCCACAATGTTCACATTTGTCTGTTTTCTTTTTTTAACTTCCTTTCTAAAACAGTTGATTGAGGGTACGGTTGTGATTTCGCAGCTGCTGTTGATTTTTGTCCCAAGAAAAACAAGAAGTGTTTTTTCATTCTCGGCCCCTGTTTAATGTTTGACAGCGCTGACTTTGGGACACAGATGCAGCGACACACAGACGCTCTTTGGAAACCCAGACTGTAGCACTGCGCAGTAAACAACAGGCACTCTGGAGGCTTGTTGCACTGAGAGCGAGGCTGCACATCTGACACATCCACAGCTCTGCAACGACTGAGCAAACTTCGCCGCAGACGGCCGCTTGAAGCAGCCGACGGCTCATGTGGAGATTATTTCTCGTTTTTTCTTTTCGTTTCCTTGTTTTGTGTTGTTTTTTCTTTCCAAGCGCCGCAACCATGCGTCCTCGCTCTGCGAAAACGCTCAATCCCATCTCATCCTCATCCTCCCGAACCAGACTCAGATGGGTTCCTCTCAAAGACGAGAAGAGAACGACACTGCTTCTGTATCTCTCTCTCTCTCTCTCTCTCTCTCTCTCTCTCTCTCTCTCTCTCTCTCTCTACACACACACACACACACACACACACAACAAAGGAAGAGGCCTCACACCGAGTATAAGAGCTGACAGTTTGGAAATTGAGCCTTGGGACTGATGGAGCCGCCCAGGCCGCGTCCGGAGGCTGGCGACAGGCGGGCAGATTGAAACAAACGGGCCGAGCGTGGAGGGCGGGCGTCGTCAGGGGGGGGGGGGGGGGATTACAGTACAGATGTAACATAAACACGCTCATTGTGAGAGGAGGAACAGCCCCGCCGCCCGGCCTTATTTACTCCGCCGTTTTGTTTCGGAGCCGGATATTAGCCCGGTCTGTCACTAACAGAAGCGAGAGAAGAAGTATAATGAAGGACTTGTGCCAAGGGATGGAGGGATGGAGGGGGGGGGCTGGGTGTGGGGGGGGTTAGGGTGAAAGAAAAAAACAACAACCTCACATTCTCTCAGGGGCAATTTAGGTAACGGAGCACAAAAACAGGCTCGGAGACAGGAATTTACTTTCCACCAAGATTGTCATCCTCCTATTTTCTCCTCTCCTTCAGCGAATGGCATTATCTCCTCTGTGACAAGCTGTGTTTATGTGTGTGTGTGTGTGTGTGTGTGTGTGTGGAGAGAGGATGAGGAGGATGAGGAGGAGGATGAGGAGGAAGGGGGGGTTAAGTCTGGATTTGATCCCCACTAAAAGGACTGTTTGTTTTACAGCTGACGACCCCGGAGTTTAATCTGCTGCTTAGCTGCCTGCTCAATCTCTCCTCTCCTTCGTCTCCCCTCGCCGTCCCCTCATCCTCCCTCTCTCTCTCTCTCTCTCTCTCTCTCCCTCCCTTGCTCTCTTTCTCCTTCATCTCCCTCTTTCTCACTCACTCAATCGTATCATCCTCTCGCAGCATTTAACCCGCCCTCCCTCTTCTCCATCATCCTCCTCTCTCCATCCTCCAACCCCTGTCATCTCCCTCTTTTTTTTTCCTCCCGTCTCTCTTTATTTGTATCGCCCGGAGCAGGTTGTTCGTGATTTACATTTAACTGGATCCATCAGCGTCTGTGTGTGTGTGTGCATGTGTGTGTGTGTGAGAGAGAGAGAGGCGTAAAATTAAGTGGCATTACATCATATGCTGCATGTGTGTGTGTGTGTGTGGGGGAGTGTAGTGATGGTTACAGGCCCTGAGATGTGCCCATACATGTGTGTTAGGACCTTTAAATGCATATGAGGTTACAAGTGTGTGTGTGTGTTTGGGGGGGAGAGGGAGAGAGAGAGAGAGAGAGACAGGAGGACAATAGTGAGAGTGTATGTTAAACAGGATGATGGTGTTGCAGCAGATGAGGGTCATGCTCCGGGACTTAAGGGTCAAATCCTGTTAGAAGTAAGAGGGATCAAGGCTTTAGCGAGGCGCTGCTTTTTTTACTGCTGCAATATTCACTGACACTGTGCAAGAGGAGCTCTGGGAGTGTGTGTGTGTGTGTGTGTGTGTGTGTGTGTGTGTGTGTGTGTGTGTGTGTGTGTGTGTGTGTGCCAGAGAGAGAGGGAGAGAGGCTCAGTGTGTATGTGGAAAAGCTCCAAACCCAGTTTGCTTTGGTTTGAACTCTGTAAGCAATAAAACTGAGTTTGGGAGAGAGGAGAAAATGATTTATTGTATCGGGATAAACTCTGAGATTCATCATCGCTCACTGAGGGAAAAACTAAAACCAATGAAGAGAAAACTGTTTCCCCGTCTTGTTTTCCCTCAAGGTTAAAATGATTTTATTCCATTCTAGATCCTGCAAGACGCCGTTTCCCCTCCCCTCAAAATAAAAGACAAAGAAAACCTGTACATGCGGTAAAACATAATTGATGACCTGCTCATCCTGTGTGACAGACGAATCAATTAAAATGCTGAAACTCATCGATGATTTCAGCCACTTGGAATCAGTTCGGACAGAAGTAAAACTCCTAAAACAAATGTTTGGACCAGTAACAGGTGAAAGGATAGCGATTTGCTACGAAAGGGGAATGAACAGTCCAACAAGTTTCATCAGCTTGTTGTTGTGTGAGCTCTGGGAGACTTTTGCAGATTATTTAATATTGTTTTTATGAGACTTTTACACATCAGACCATGTATTTATTACGCTCCTCCGATGAGCTATGTGAGCTGTGGGTACTCTAACGACCGCGCTGTTCTATCAAATTGAAATATCCCAGCTCACTCATCCTCCCAAAGTCAGACACAGACAGACATTTGTTGCTGCTGGAAACACTGGGATCTCAACTGGAATGTAAAGTGAAGCGAATGCTAAATGGACGGTTTCATATAGCAGTATAGCTGTCTTCCACCAGTGCACCAGGATTTCTGAGCATCCTTCCATCCATCTATCCACCTAATCATTATCTTATAGGCTATGTCAGGGAATACCCTGTAGACATATAACCAATACAGGCCTCTGGAGGAGGCGTAAATGAGAAAGAAAACACACAAAATGTTGCAGAATCCACAACAAAAGTTGTAGATTCTGCAAAGCCAGGCTCAAGGAGCTTTCCCGAACTTCTGCTGAGAGTCAGAGTTAAGCGAAACCTGCAGTTTCAAAAAGTTCTCTCGCCTTTTTTCTAAGAAGTTCCACATTTGTGGTATCGTCTGTACTCCTGCAAACATGCAGGGGATGTCTGATATTTCTCGATTGCTGTTTGCAGGTGTTTCTATTGAAGCCATTTTTGCAAATGAGCCATAATTCTCATCTCGTCTAGTCTAGATGATTTCCATAAAAGCTCTTCCTCCATATCTCCTCTTTGAGAAAGACGGACGCCCAGAACTTTCTTTTATTAGATATTTTGAATTAGATTGAGAGAAAGTTCATGGCTGGTGACGTGTAAATGCAAAAAATGTGTTTCCATTACACTTTATGAGAAACTTTTATGATGACATGTCTGGAAAAAAACACCTCAAAAGAGCATGAGAATGTTTTTGTGACACTGAAGAAGTTTTCCAAAATGTAAGAGTTTGCATTCCCAGTTCTTTAATTGTGATATCTAGGTTTTGCCCCCAGTATCTTTCCCCAGTATACGTATAAACGCAGGCTGCAGCAGACTGGGACCGACTCAGCGACCATCTAACAACCACGCTGCCTCTGAGCCACAGTCACCCCAAAGTTCTGTGAGTTTTCAGTAATAAGGGCAATTACTGTCACACAAAGTGATATAGTTGTGAGATTTGTATAAATGAGTCATATCGAGCCATTTTCTGAATGTATGGGAGGAGAAACGACACAGAATTAAAATGGGTAAACACTTAATAATGTCCCAAAAACGTTCAAAATATATCAAAACACTGATCCAAACACTTTGCCACTTTGTCACACAGCCGGCTGCTTTATTAGGCCGGGGTGTTTCTCTGAATTTTGGCATAAAAAAAACACACATTTCATCCAAAACGAGAGGAGCTTTGTCACATATGGATGATGCGGAGGCTATTAGCATTCACAACGCCGAATATGTTGTTTTTGCTGCATTTTCAAAGGCTTAAGTCACGCTGTTTAAAATAAAGAGCATTTGTCAGAGTATTTTTTCCTAATGAGCGGCGTTTTCGCCAAATGCCAATTAGGGAAAGCTTCATCAGCTGCGAGGTGTGAGAGGCATTGTGTCGCGATAATGGTGCATCCAGGAGACGAGCTGACAGGCTGGATGTATGGTGGTCGTCTGGAGGAGAGAGAGGAGCCAATGAGACAAATGAGATGTTCTCCTTCCTTCCTGTGTCAGAGCGCTTTATGAATCCCACGTCAGCCGGATTGTCACCAGAGTCCCTCACGAGGGTGGGGGAGGGGGGGAGAGGAGGAGGAGGGGGGGAAAAGTAAAAGAAAAAGAAAAAAGGAAAGAAATCACAAAGGCTGAGAGGAGGAAAAAAGATGTGGAAGGCAGAGACAGGATCGTTCCCTCAGGAGCTCAAGCTGTAGAAGATCATAAATGAAAAATTAAGTCAATAAAATGACAATAAAACAGACCTGAGGCACTAGGAGCAGGAGTGTGGAAACAGCTGGAGTGTGTTTATGTGTGTGTGTGTGTGTGTGTGTGTGTGTGTGTGTGTGTGTGTGTGTGTGTGTGTGTGTGTGTGTGTGTTTGCTGAGCTGCAGAATGAAAGCAAGCTGCTGCCCTCTCATTTCAAACCAGAAGGTTATCAGACCAATTGTCTTCCTCGCTTCATAGACCTTTTTTTTCACATCTTCTTCCCCTCCTCTCTCTCCCTCTCTCCCTCTCTCTCCCCCTCCCTCTCCCTCTCTCTCTCTCTGTGGTCTCTCGGCCTCTCGCTCCCTCCCCGGGCCGAGCCGCTCTCCGGGGAGCTGTGGTTTCTGAAAGGTTTCTCAATGTCCTTAATCCCTCCATCTCTTTGTGTCCAGGCAAAAAATATATCCGCATGAAACTCAAGAGGCCAACAGGGGCCGAGACGTGTGAGAAACACAGACGAGCTCCTCTCCAACCGTTTTGTGGGAATAGGAGGGTCGGTGGAAAGAGAGAGAGAGAGAGAGAGAGAGAAAGAGAAAAAACAGAAACTATGAGAGTTGCCTTTTTCAAACCCCACTAAAAAAAAAAGAAAAGAAAATGAAGATTAAAAACCAATTTGGCTTCTTTCTAAAGTGCAGCACAAAGCCTTAAATAAGTGATTCTAAAATTGGAGTCCTTCAGGTTGGGCAGAGAGAGGAATGGTTTCATTTCACTCAGCTTTAATAACCAGGAATCGCACAATTAAGCGGGCGGATGATAGCTTTAATCATAGGTGTCATTTACCAACATTGTCTCTAAACCCGCTCACTGTGGACACTTGTTCCTCTTATTAAATGAGCACGTACTGTAACCGATCCCTAAAAACCATTAGCCCGGTCTCTTATGGGACATATCGGGAGGCTTTTGGGACCGATTGTGTAAGAGGCTCGACAAATGTTTGGGACACCCTTCAAGGCTTTCACAGTTAATAATTCTGAAAAGACTTGGAGTCACACTAATCGAAGGCTGAGAGAAAGAAAATGTTTCAGAGCCACGACCAAAACTACCTCCAAGACTACACTGGTCATCTTTGGTCTGGGACAACCCACAGTATCAAGGAACCATATCAGAGAAGAAGAAATGAGCATAATACGTCTCCTTTAAGGTCAAGTGGAGACCCTAGATGTGAATCTACGGTCCCAAACCACTGATAGTTCAGCACTTTGGTCGACTGCTCTCGTCTTAAACCTGCTTGATGAGAGACTCTTTCTTCCATCCCTCCATCATCTCCCCTCCTTAGGACCCAGTAGTGTCTCCTACTCTACCTCCAGCAGCTGTAGGAGGAAGGCAGGGAACACACCCTGGACAGGTCCAAGGACCTAGGGCCACATTCAGAGTCTCCAATCGACCTTAACACTGGACTGAGGGTGGAAACCAAAGAACCAGGAGAAAATCCATGCAAGACCTGGGGAGAAGATGCCAGCTCAGGCTGACCGGGATTCGAACACAACATTTGTGTCTGAGATCAGATGAAAAGCAGGTAACGAATGTTTCACCTACGCGCAGGTCTGAACGGACAAATAGAAAACTGTATCTGTATCCGTCTGTGAAGTCGAGGATTAAAAAGCGAGCTGAATAAAGCGACGTCGGCTCTGACAGACGGCCGCCAGAGAGCTGCGACGGACGAAAGGAGGAAACCTAATTAAATAAAAGAAAATAAATATTAAGAGAAGACAGAGGCAGGGAGACAGGAAGCAGTCATGACAGATAAACGCCGGTGACAGACAGATCGACCTTAGCAAACATTGGCAGATTACCCAGAGTAATGCCCGGCTAATTGAAATATAACAGAAAGAACGAAGTGTTATTTCGCAGCCAAGAGACAATTGAAATGAGCTTTAACTAATGGGGAAATGATTTCAACATTGGGCCGAGAGTCGTTTTAAGGTCGTCTGGGGATGGAAGCGATCCAGAGATGGACACGGACGTCTCTAGAAGGAGCAGGAGCTGAGAAACACAGACAGGGCTGCAAACTTATAAGACAAGCTGATCGAAACATTTATGTTCTGATGTAACTGAGTTTCAGATTTTTAATTTTAGTCTAGTTTTAATTAGTCTGAACTTCTTTCCCCTCTAATTCAGTTAGTTTTTATCGTTTTTTTAGAGTAGGTTTGCTAGCTACTAATAGTTTTCGTCTTTTTCCAAATGCTTAGTTTAGTTTAGTTTTTATTAGTTGTAGTTTTTCATACTCTGTCAGGTGAGTAAGTATTGTGACATAAATCTCAAAAGACACCATGGTAGAAAACGAGAAAAAACAATAAGTAGATAAACAGACTGTGAAGTGATGTATGGAGCCTCCAGATCACGAAACATTGCTTGAGCCAAACAAATCGATTTCATATCAATCCGACATTGACAAAAACGAAAACGAAGCCACAATTACAATACATTTTAGTTAGTTTTTGTAAACACATAATACAGGTTCCTTTAGTTTTTAGTTTTTCTTTTAATAAAAGTTATTTACTTCAGTTAACAAAAATGTTTTTTCAATTCTAGTTTTCATTGTTTCGTTCATTTTTTATCAACGATAATAACCTTGGTTTCAACCAGTTTGAAGTGCATTCAGGAGCATCCTGAAACCAGTACAGTAGAGGAAGAAAGTCTGTCCATTTGCACTAAGTTATATAAAGAATATACAGTGTTTTTCTTTTCTTACAAAAGCTCTTTTCTACTTAGTTTGCATACTTCTGACTGACACGAATTCCAGTATTGTTGTATGTAATTGTACCTGTATGAATGGCTATCTATCCATCTATCTATCCATCCATCTCATACAAACAGAACAAGGAGAGAAGCCCTGCACTATTTACATGATGAGCAGCATACATTCAGGAGGCAGTCTGACCTTCCTCCTACAGGTTCAGTCTCATTCTGTCTCGTTCTCAACATTAACAAACGAGTTTATGAACAAACGTCTGCGTGTTGATCAGATCGAACGTGTGAGTGAGGAGACGAACAAACAGGACTCGGGTTGGCCGCTTCGTACATCATCATCATCATGTCTTTATTTGTGTGTAAACAAACTCTGAAAAGAGCATCAGCCAGGTTATCGATTATTGGCATTAACATGATTGATTTCTTTTGCAGTCATGGATAAAACATGATCACTCCGCTGCGAATTCAAAAAAAAAAAAGAAAAGAAAAAGCTCCCCGTGAACAAATCATCTTCCATTCTGCTCGTCTTCTTTTCGTTTCTTAACTTTCTGCTTTTGAAATGACTTGGAAAGCAGCAGATTATTGAAGGAGGGAAAGACGAGGACGAGCGTCCTTGGTCCGTTCTTGAAGAAAGTGAAACAACCTCAGAACTTGAGAACAGATATCAGGAGAGTAGACGACAGAATGAAGACTTGATGACTTGTTTGTCAGAGTTTTGCCTTTTCCTTTTTTTGTTTTTTTTTGCAGCGTGGATAATAAATAACATGACACCGTATGAACTGTCTGCGCCCTCAGTTCAGCCTAACCAGGAAACTTCATCTCATCTTGACTGGGTGTATGCAGTGTTTCTCACTACTGAATAAGGTGCTGGGTGTGTGTGCGTGCGTGTGTGTGTGTGTGTGTGTGTGTGTGTGTGTGTGGTGCTAGCATGTCTGTGTGTTGTCTGTATGTGTGTGTGTGTGTTTGAGACTTGGACACTGGCGGGTGTCCGGAGGCGTACTAGGTTAGTAATCCATCAAATCATTAAATATGTAACAGGTGAGGAGTTGCAAAAATAACCATCTTAAAAATAAACAAACAAAGAAAAAAAAAAAAGGAGAAGGTCCGCAGCAGCGAGCACGGCTGTAGTGTCAGGCTGGGAGTGCAACATAACTCTCTTTAATCACTTCCAAATGTACATAAACAACAGAGATATTTACAGTCAAAAGCAAAAAAACACAATTCAGAACAATTACTACCACATTCAGAACCAACACACACACACACACACACACGTATGCTGTGGAGTATGTTACTGACCTGGGGTCAGATCTTATGGAGCTGACACAGTTTTTACAGTCCACTGGCCTGGATGAGAAAGGCCCGGGTCCAGCCTCCATCTCCAGTGACTGGCACCCAGACTGGTTCCCAGTACCACAGAGAGCAGCCCAACAGACAGACTGCAGTCAAGCCGAGGGTCTGCACGTCTTTAGATGAACTTCAGAGGGTTTTACTGTTCCAATCAGGAGCGCTCACAGCCTGAAGCCACTGGTTTCATTTCTGTTTCGCTTTCGTTTGCTTTGTCAATTCATGGAGAAAACGTCGGGCTTTTCTTTTTATTTAAACAAATAAAAGTTAACAAACCAGCGGAGAGCTGGTGGACAGGCTCCGTGCTCAGCGGCTTTTAGCTCCACGCGTCTGTAGAGCGGACCGGAGCAGAGTGGACGTTACGATCCGTGAGCTGGAGGCTGAAGCTGGCTCTGAGGAGCGGAGGCTCAATAAATAAATAACAACAATAAAGAGTTAAAAGCTAATCTGTTGGGTGCAGTCTGCTGGAGCAGGACGTGTCGCTACACACTTGGGACAAAGTGTCGACACTTTTACTCAAAGTGACACGTGTGTCACTTCAGTGGCGCTAAAAGACTTGAAAAAATAAAATAAAATAAAAAAAGGAGAAAATCTGTTTATGGGTGTGTCTTTGAAGAGGGAGGCTGGGAAGCCTGTGACAGAGTGGTTTCAGAACTGCTGAAACTCTAAAAGAGCACCTTGCTTTTGTTGTGTGCCAGCATGCATTCATGTGGCTGTATATATGAGCGTGTGTGTGTGTGTGTGTGTGTGTGTGTGTGTGTGTGTGTGTGTGCGTTGAATCCTTCTATCACACCTCCGTTTAAGGCTTTCAAGCTGCTTTGGATCAAAGTCAGTCCCAGGGGATAACTCAGCATAAACTCTGAGTTTTAGGGGAAACATCATAGCCTACGTTCACGCGCCGCTCAGTTCCGTTTCTCACACACGTTCCCACCTCCTCCCCACTTCCTCCCTACCCCCCACCTCCTACTGACCTCCTACCGACCTCCTAACCCTCCTACCCCTCCTACTGGGATCTTCTCATTCCCTCCCTGATGGAGGCCCTCGTCCACGCCGCTCCTACTGGCATCGATTCGCTAGCTTCGTCTGACTTGGTCGTCACGTTTTTTCGGGAGAAGAAATCGTTTGATTTTTCAAAAAAGAACGGAGAAAATGAAGGTTAAATGCTCGGATGCTGGAACCTGACGTCAAACCAAAGTCACAGACGTCACTTAAAGCCCTCGTCTTAGCGGGGAGACGGCGCCGGACGAGCCACACACTTAAAATCCAAAATGTACAAAGAGCGCAGGGAGCGAGAGGAGAGGAGGAGGAGGAGGAGGAGGAAGAAAAAGTGTTATGTTTAAATGAATCCCACACTGGCCACGAGATTAGAACAGAGAAACGGTACATTAGGCTATAGGCGTCGTCATAATTACCGATAGATATAGTAGAGCAGTCGCAGCCACCATCAGATTAGAAACACTAAAAGAAGGGACAGGAGGAGCAGAGGAGGAGCAGAGGAGGAGGAGGAGAGGAGGAGAGGAGGAGGAGGAGGAGGAGAGGAGGAGAGGAGGAGGAGGAGGAGGCAAACTTGTTCTGTCTGGAGTTGGACTGAAATAAATATCTTGTTTGCATGTGTGTGTGTGTGTGTGTGTGTGTGTGTGTGTGTGTGTGTGTGTGTGTGTGTGTGCATGTGTGTGTGTGCGTGTGTGTGTGTGTGCGTGTTTTTCTTTTTTCGTTGAAGCCATCTTTCCTCCTGCCAGGCAGGTTGTTGGAGAGGGGGGAGAGGAGGTGGAGGGGGGGGGGGGGCTGAGGGCTAGGGGGGGGGGGGGGTCTATGTGAAGTTCTGCAGGGGCTGGCTGACCCGCATGCAGGCCCAGTAGAACGCCCGGGCCAGGGTGACGAGAACCAGGAGCAGCAGCACGGCCCACGAGGCGTAGATCCCCTGGTAGGTCTGAGCCTTCACCCACGTCCCAGCCTGGAGGGGGGGGGGGGGCATAAACAAACAAACAAACAAACAAACCAATCAATACATGAGCAGGGTGCTGCTAGAACGGTTGAATGGAGTATCTCTCCTTCTTCTCTGGTGTTACTAAATATAGTAACTATGACACTGTGACTTCATCAGAAAAGCCTCAGATGCTATTTTACAATCCTGTTCAGCTCTGGGAATATTACAGAGCCTTTCATGCTCATTTCAATCATTACTTTAGTTTAGCTTTTTCCTTCCTCTGTCTCGATCAGAACATAACTGGAAAGAGTTAACACAGGTTTTCCATTTTGAATTGTATGTTTTCATGTTTCCAGTTTAAAACATTTATGCTGTTACATGTTTTAATGCCTCTGGGTTGCTCCTGTGTATGAAACGTGCCATATAAATAAAGCTGCCTGCTTTATCTGGTGACCGCACAGATGTGCGTCATGTGACTTGGAGCTACCATTAGAATTAGCATTAGCATGGAAGCTACGGAACGCTGGCTTCATTAAAAACACCTCAGATGCCAATTTACAGCCTGACTGTAATAAACTATATATATATACACACATATACAAACACACACATACATTAAATTATTATACTTGTTATACCAGGCTGTTGGGAAAGAGCTTGAATACCAACAAAACTGAACAGCTGATTTTTGTAATACTTAATATTATATAATACCCAATATTGAATACTTGTGAAAATCTCAGACACCTGAGGAAACAGTTTTAAAAGGTGCTCGTCTTTTATGTCACTTCCTGTCACAGATGTGCGTATGTTTCTTATTTCGCTGTCCAGATGAACAACGTTTCAGGACCTGCCAGGCACCAGCAGTGTTCATAGCACCGAGCCGTGATGAAGGCTTCTCGCTCCCCGCCTCCTTCTCCAGGAACGGTAAACACTCACTCCGAGCGCGTCTCGCTGATTAGAACGAGCCGGCTCCCGTCCCAATCAGGCCGGATTCAAAGAAAGCAGGGAGACCAAATTAGGCTGGGAGAAACGTTCTGTGCATTTCTGATGTGACCCATTTATGTTGTCGCAAACTGCGCACAGCTCCAGCCAGACGCGCGGCGATTTATAGCTCCCAGATGAACCAGTTCCCCCACAACGTCAGGACGCCTTCACAGCAAACACACACTCTGCTCACACGCTTTCAAGCCTGTGACTCCATCCCAGTTCACCCCGGCGGCCCAGACTGATGCCGAGCCACCCAGCACACCCCCCCAGCACAGGCACACCTTCACACCGCAGCACGTGCTCCATATGGAGGAACAGAGAGAGAGAAAATAACTTCACCATCAAGTATTAAGCGTGCAGCTGCTCGGAAGAAAATCATTTAATGAAGATGGCAAAAGTGACTTTGAGAGGGAGCCGCTGGGATTTGTTCGGAGGATATGGAAATACGGATCCCTGCTTCAAAGTCACAACAGAGGAGCAAAGCTAATATGAGCTTAAAAGAGTCAAAAGATTTCTTTAGTCCTCGCAGAGATCTCCATCGAGATGATGCATGCAACACACACACACACACACACACACACACACACACACACACACACACACACACACACACACACACACACACACACACACACACACACACACACACACACACACACACACACACACACACACGCACACACGCACACACATGCACGCACACACGTCTGGCTCAGATGATGAAGGCCTTCCAGAATAAAAACCACAGAGTTGCTGCGTCCACTCCTCTGATCACACGGCTCAGACACACTGAGAGAAGCATGACATCGCCCCCCCCCCCCTCCACTCTTCACCCCTCCCCCTCCCAGCCACTCTCCCGACCCCACCCGTCCCCTGTAGACTGCTGGAGGAGTCGGGTCCAGGGGGTTACGTCTGCTTCCTCCTCCCCCCTGACTAAATCCAGTCTGGGACCAGTCAGGTCGGTTACTCCGTCCCTCAGTCTCACTGATGAAGTTAACTGACACGTGTGGAGGTTCACCTGTCCAGACCCGCCCCCTTTGGAGCAGATCTCCTGATTACGACAAGGCTTTTATTAAAACACAGCCCGAGACGGTTACTGCTGTCGATAGAGCGGCTTTGGTTCTGTGTGTGTGTGCGTGAGTGTGTGTGTGTGTGTGTGCGTGAGTGTGTGTGTGTGTGTGTGTCCATGCTGCCAGGCACGTATGCCTCCACCACTCCTCCACTCAGCCGCTCAGCTGTTCTGGAGCTGCTCAGACCTTCCACGCTCATCTTGCTCCCTCTGCTGGTCACACTGCAGAATGAACCCACTGCTACTACACTTCTACATCCACGTTTACATGGAGAGACTCCTGCACTATCTGCAATCTGTAATCTATGGTCATCTGACACAATCATGCTACTAAGGTTGACACCATATGGATAAGATGGATCCAGAACTGGCTGAAGACTCCTCAGACATTTTAGGTTTTATCTGAATTATTGTATTTTACTGATTCCATTTTTATTCATTTTATTTCTTCACTGATTAAAATTACTCTCATCATCATTATTATTATTACTACTCTCACATTGGATTATTAGTCACTTTCAGAGACAGATTAGAGACAGATTGTATCCCCTCCTTTGACTAATTTCCTGGTTTTGTTTGTTTTTTCTGCCTCTATAAACCATTCATCACCTGTTATGATGTCACTCTGTACGTTAGGGACGCGGGTCTGTTCTGTTTAGTAGAAACCTCTCACACTAATAAAAACAGAAACATGGCAGCCAAACCTGTAATCTGTGATCGGGGGTTCACTCTGCTGCTGCACTGTTACTTCAACCATCTCTATGAGTGAAACGACTAAAAACAGTTAGAAGCTGCATCATAAACTCCACTTAGGAAGAGCCAGGAATGACATAACCTGCTGCGGCCACACCACTGCGTACAGCTGAAGCCTCCCTGCCAAATACAGGGAGTGTCACCCAGACACTGCAGAGTCTGAGGGCCGAGCAGTCCGTGTTAAGAAGCCACGGAGAGAAGAACACCCTGAGCAGCTTCACTCTGTCTGCAGCTCAGAGCTTTGCCTCAGCTCCGTCTAAAACCTGCAGGATGTGCTGAGAGAGGACAGGATGATGTCTGAACCGGGTTAGTCAGAGTCTTTTAAGCCCGGCTGGTTCCTACAGATCTGTTCTAAATGGTGTTTTACTCACCATCAGCCCGGCGGTGGAGATGCTGAATAGCAAGCAGAGTAGAAAACACCACAAGCTCCGCCTCCGGGGATACCTCTGACCAATGGAGGAGCTGCAGGAGCAGAGAGGGGAGAGGTGAGGAGAGAGCGACCCGAGCTCTGCACTGAATGAGACATGGCCAGGGAGGCTGAAGGTCCTCCACCTGCTCAGGCTGTCTGCATCTGATGAGATAAAACACTGGAAAACTGGAATATCTGACTGAGGTCATAGAGGACTATTATGACATGTCAGGTTTTGACTTCTGGTTCCTGCCTCTAAAGTCCAACAAACATTGTTCCCTGTTTGGAGAAACTTTAGAGACTTCCCTTAACCACTAAGAACCAATACCTCATCCATTAATCGACTAAGGATGAACTAATGAAAGAATCAACAACTGGCTTAATTATCAATGAGTCAATTTAAACATTGAAAACATTAAGAAGGGTTTTAAGAAATAAAGTCAAAATCCTCTGATTTGGGCTTCTTAAATCCTAATTACAATCATTTTGATCTATTCATAAGAGATTAGGGATGGGGGAGAAAGAATTAGATGTTTGGTGGCCGAGTCGCCCAGAGGAGATGCTGAGGCGTCCAGCTGCCAGACTCCTGCTTGAAGCTCCAGGGAGGAGATGAAGAGATGAAGAGACGAACACCGAGCCGTAAAGGTGACAGCCAGGGCAGGTAATGGATGATCTGCTCATGGCTACTTACACTTTCCTGCAGTGTGGGCACCTGGCCAACGTCCGGTCCGTGAACTCTGTCCACTGCAATCAAGAAGAGGGAGACACGTGTCCTTCAGCGTCAACCAGCCACTCCGTCTCAGCCTCAGCTAAAACAGCAACACTTTACATCAGTCAGGGTGCTGCTGCTTACAGTCTGAGGACCGTCTCCCTCCATTAAGACCTCACACTCAGCTCACAATCTACACAGAGACACTGAGTGACAGGCACAGACCAGGTGAGAACCTGAGACGTAGCAGTATGTGAAGGTGTTAAAAGGTTGGAGTATTCTCTATTCTAATCCATCACTGATGGAAGAAGGCTGGAGGCTGCTTGCTATCAGTAGGTGCAGTAGCTCCCCCCTCTGAGGAAGATGGACACTCAACATGTTGAGCATTTCCATGCTTCTGGAGGACATGTTTTCAGTCTCCTCCACTGTCCACACACAGCACAGCATCTTTTTAGGAAGCAATCTGATCATGTGACCCCTGCATCACTACTGAGTAAATCATTAAGTGTTTCTATTACACTTCTGAAACATTTCATTAGATCATTAAGGTTTTTCACCTAACACCTGTAAATCGCATTGAAGTGTCACGAAAGTAAGAAAAGCTGCGACTGAGCATCACAATGAGGAGAACCATGGAGGGAAACGAGACTTTCCACACCCAGGAACCTGGAGCCAGCCGGCGTCTGGCACGTCTGCCTGACAGACCGGGATGATCGGTTGTTGCTACGAACAATTAATGATAGATTCCTTGTCAAATCACAGATGCTCTCTGAATTGGACTGAGTCTTTTGGAAAGGAGGAAAGAAGGAAAACATCCGCCGTCGCCTGGATTGATGAGATCTCTTAAGAAGTTTGACACGATCTCCTTCAACAGGTGGCGAGGAGGAATCTGCGTCTGTTTCACAATGTGTTGGAGGTTCAACGATACACTGGGGTTCCTGATTCTGAATCGATGCGGTTACATCCTTCAGTTGACTTTTAGATGCTACAATGGCGAGAGAAAATTGAGGATGTGACGAATGGAGACGCTTCGTACTGAAGACTAGCGAATCCTGATCGATCCAGACAGTGCAGAGAAGAAGAACCCTTTGTTATGCTTTACGTTCCTCTCCCCGGCTATAGAGGAGCCTCTGCACGTTATCGCTCCATCTGCAACAAAAAGGGCCAGGTCTGTATGTATTAGATCTGTACTCCCCTCCTTTCAGCAGGCGGGGCGGCTCCAGCGGCCCATCCGTCCATCTATCCTCTTTGTAAAGCCTTCCTCTTCATCTGGCTCCTCTCCTGCCCATATATCTGGGGCGTCTCCGGCTGCCTCGCGCATTGTTTAAGAAAGATAAGTTAAAATTTCCCTTCTGCTTGGGCCTGGAGGGAGCGGGCTGCATAGATCAGCGCGGGGCTGATGGGCCCATCGATCGGGCCCTGGATCTCAGCCTGTACGCGGCCTGGCGCGGCTCAGGTGCTTCTGGCTGCTCAATAATTCAGCGGCCCGGGCGGCGCTCCAGCCTCGCACCTCGCAGGTCTACACCTAACTGACGCGCGCTGTTTTGCAACAGAAGAAGAAGAAGACACACGCGGGTTTAATAGTCCGGTTGCTTTACGCAGCCATGCATTAGAGCTGTGCCAGGGGGTTTGTGGCAGCCGGGCTCAGGACAGGACAGGACAGGGACTGGAGGCCGGGCCTCGCTCTCATACCACCTGCTCAGGTCAGACCTGAGCCGGGGCCCAGACACACACCCACCATCACCAGCTGCAGTCCTGCGACTGGTTTCTGTCCCCAAATAAAAGTGATATTTCTGTGCAAAACCACTGCTACTAGGAGCCTGCAAGACTCCACCTTGAGGAAGACGGACAACCAAATGACTGTTTTACTAGATTTGATTTAGAGCAGGTTCAGTTTGGCTCCATAACCGCGCCATCTTGTCTAGTGTGATGCTCTGAATCATGACTGGTGATGTGTAAATAGTAAAAAATGTTTCCATTACACGTTAATATCGCCTCCATTAACCTCCCATGTCTGACATGTCTGAAAACCACCTCATGGTGATCTTTGAGAGCTTTCTTATTGTGAATTCAACGTTTTGTTCCTTACCACGGGTGATGGAGGCACACCTTGTGAGAGTGTGACATGAGAGTTTCCAAACCTTTCTTTTATTATTTCGACAATTCACGTTAAGAACCTGTGAGTGGACGTGTGGAGACGATTGAGAGGGAATGGAGTCACCGCTGGAGCTCCAGCTGCCTCCAGGCTATTTTACCACTGTGACGGCTCAAAAATGAGCCGCTTTTCTTCAACACTCACACTCTTTTTTTAATAGAAAGCCCAGTTTGGAAGAAGGAAGTGTGCTACCAGGAAGGTGTTGCTGCAGTGTCCGCAGGAGACGCGGGCTCCGGCCGGCTGCGGGTCAGGACTGGCCGGCCCAGGGTGAACCGGACCCAGGTTTATTATCCGCTTGCTGGAGAGAGACACAAGCACACAGTCAACATGCAAGCCACTGGAATGCTGAGGCATTATGTTCTCAGACTGGCAATAAAATGCTTTATCTTCAGGGCTGGTCCTCATACAACAAGCCTCCTTAGTTTGGTTTAAGCTCCAAATCTATCTACTTGTGTTCTTATCTATCTATCTATCTATCTATCTATCTATCTATCTATCTATCTATCTATCTATCTATCCATCTATCTATCCATCTATCTATCTATCTATCTATCGATCTATCTATCTATCAATCCCCATTGTTGCTACTTCTCTCCCACTTTTTGCATCTTTGTTTCTCTTTCTTCATCTCCTGTTTTCCTTATTTACTGTTATTTGTAGACTGTCGCTCCTAGCTGGGATTTGTTGGGCTCGTGCTTTATGTCTAACAGGATCTGTTACTCTCCAACATCTGGAACACGATATTTTCAATGACATAATATAAGCAGGCGTGGTTATATGCGTGAACACTCGCATGACCCTGTGAAAACCCCAACGACAAAAACAACGTCGGACAAAACGCTGAAGCCGGGCGGCACATTGTTCGGTCTAAGTGGGGGCTGTCGCTAGCAGTCACCTCCATCTGAGGATTTGGAAAAAGGCAGAAAACAGTCTCCCTGACGTCTGTGGTCCATCAGCAGCTGAAGCCTCTCATCACCATGCTCTGCCCCCCCCCCCTCCCCAGACGTCCTGAGACATCCGGGCCTGCTCAGTATCACTGATCAGACAGCAGCAAAGAGACGTGTCTGCTCCGGTCAGCACGCTACAGTAAACGCAGGCTGGTTGGATGGAGGGGACGTGCCCGGTACGGAGTAGACTGCACTCAGGGCGGGGCTGGAGCGAGGCGGGGCTGGAGCGAGGCGGGGGGGGGGCAATGAAGGCAGACTGGTGACGGGCTGCGTGCTGGGCCCACCGCCCAGCTGTGCAGGTGGAGGTGTGATATCCTGCCGGAGCATCTTCTCCCCATCTCTCAGCATTAAAATTTCAAACGCCATTCAACATTTACAGTCCACGGGCCAGATATCCAAGTTTCGATGTTTCTATAAAAAAAATTAAATATTAAAACTAACAGTGTGTCTGAAGTGTTTTTCCTTTTTTTTACATTTTACAACATTTCGCGTCGATTCACATTTTTTCACTGCAGAAAAAAAGGGCTAAAAATGTTCCTCTTGCAGATTTTATGCCTGGGGCATAAACAAGGAACCTGATCCGTCTCCCCAATTACACCGGGCTGCAGCAGTGAGATGCTCAGATGAGCTGCCAGAGCCATGCATTTCCACTGATTGTGTGATTTGTGTGAAAGAGGATGTTTGAACTCTCAGGACGTGTTTTAGTGCTTCAACGTCCCTCCCTGCCCGTCCTGTGGGTCACTGGAACAGGCTGCTCTCCATATTCTGACATTTCAGCATGCATAACATCTGCTTTTAGACAGTAGCTGTGTTTGCATTATACTGCATCTGACTTGTAGGTGTTTGCACTGAAGGGTGTCCTGCACATGGCACTTCACTGTTGTGAGCGCTTCCAGCAGACTCGAATCGCTGGACATCCAAAATGTTTCATGGTTTCATGGTTTATTAGACATTTTATTGATTTAGAAGTTGACTATTGCTCCATCCTATTTGTAGAGGAATGGTCATGTGACTTTAAACTTCTGAAAGCATCTGTTTGGGATGTTTGAGGTCTTTTGACATGTAGGTGCCTCTGATACCTGTTTTTTTATTACATTTCTAGGGGCGATGGAAATACACCTGTTCAATCACAATCAGAATTTAATTCTTTATCAATGCCTGGGGTTGTGTTCTTTAATGCAACCCTACATCTGACTATGTACGTACATACTACGTGTGAAAAGACAAATGCTCATTCCCTGAGTTTTGTGACCTTTTTTAAGCTGGATTCAGAATAAAAACCTCTGTCTCCGCATTCCTGAACACAATGTGAGCCGGCGCTCATCCCCTGGCAGCTCAGACCGCTCGCTCTCCACTCGGCGTAGCACGGGCGCAGGCTGAGGAGCAGCACGCAGCGCAGCCGCTCTAATGAGCCTGTTATTTCCTCATCTGGCTGCCTGGGCGCTGCATGTAAACTGTGCTCCGAGCACAGTCCCTAATTGAAGGAGCGCTGCTCCCAGCGCACCTCGTTTCCTCGGCTTCACTCCACTCGCTCTGCCTCAGACACACAGTGTGCCTGCGGACACACACACACACACACACACACACATACATACACACACTCAGACACACACACACACACTCAGACACACACAGACAGAGACTTGGAAAGAATTTCTCACCAGTATGGCCGGGGACAGGCGATCCTCTGGGAGGTGACTTTGCAGATAAGCAGACAGTTGCAGGGGCAGCGAACGTACTTCTTCCCTGCTGGGGCGTTCTTAATGGGCTGCACAGGGAGACGCGGGGAGCCGGAGATATGAAAACACAGGAGCCCGGCATTAGAACGGGAGCAGATAACAAGCCAATTATTCTTGATGGACGAGAATTAGCCGGCATCGCATGAGGGGGAGCGAGGTGTTCTCAGAGAAACTGGAAGCAGTGGCACTACAGACGCAGGTAGGGAGCGCAGGGACCGCAGCTCTGATACACTATGATACCGTCTGTGCAGGCATAATTATACCGTCATAATTACTGTTCTTTTGTGCTTTTAATAAGCACTTTAAATGGCTGGTGTGCAGGATTTAGGATGAAATCTCTGTGGGGTATCACATAAATATGTTTTCATAGATGTTTTTCTTATGCATTCGTCTCAATCCACAGAGAGAGCCAACGATCAACAGGGACCTGGACTAGACTAGAGCTGCAGCAACTCATCAACTAATCGATTATTAAAATAGTATTACTATTCTGATCATCTTCTACTCTAAATTCTCTACTCTCAGGTCTTGAAATGTGAATGTTTTCTAGTTATTCAGTGCTCTGGGACAGAGAGTATTGTTGAGGCGAGGACAAAAACAAACATCTAAAAAGCTTATCTTGGGGTTTCTTCACTATTTTTGTGGACTAGTGTATGACCTTCACGCCTCACAGCATGAAGGTCCTGGGTTCAAATCCCGAGGGCTTGTTCTGCTCAGAGTTTGCATGATATTCTCCTCATGTTTCCTCAGGTTCTACGCTTTCCTCCCACAGTCTGAAAACAAGCATGTTTACATGGACTGGACACTCGAAACTGCAGGAGCAAACAGTGTGTGTATGTGTGTGTGTATGTGCGCGCGCATGTGTGTGTGCATGTGTGTGTGCGTGTGTGTGTGCATGTGTGTGTGTGGCATAGACTGGCGACCTACCCAGGCCACAGACCCCACATTACACCATTAAGGTACAAAGCATTTAAGATTATGGAAGATGTATGTACAGTGTATGTCCATATATAGGACAGGTTTGAATCAATGATCTGACATGATGTGACTGCACTGATGCTTCAGTGTGCTCAAAGAACTAACACCTAAACTCATTTCGTATGTTTAAAACCCATTGGTTACACTATTTCATAACTTTCGCACCGGTTTTTCCGAGGCTACTTGAACACAGCATCACGTTCAGATTTTGACAAAAGACAGAAAACTTGACAGATCCCTGCCACTGGAAAAGCATTTCACCTGGATGAATAAAGGTTCATCTAAAAGCTCAATGATAAACTCTCCTCCCTGCTGCACGACGTGTGCAGGTGTGGGTTAGCGGACGCACCAGAAGCTCAACCCTTCCTAACAGCACATCTCTAACATCTGATGAATGCTGAGCACACCGTGGGTGTGTTTGCTGAACGCCGGGGTCCACGTCTCGTCGGTGAGTCCCGCTCTGAGGTCACTCCGAGCCACAGGCGGGAAACACTCATAATCAGGTGTGGAGTCGCAGTCTGAGCTCAAGCAGGGAAATGGGAACTGGAATCTGCTCTAGCACTAGTGCGACCGGCCCCGATCCCGCTCCTCCCTCCTGGCTCCTCGAGTCAGGGAAACAGACATGTCTGCGAGTTAACGTTTAGATCAGTGTTAAGGTGCTCTCGCTGAAAGACGCCCCGCTATCACGATGCTTATAACGCTGAGCTTTGTTTTCAGGAAAGTTTCAAGGAGACGCTGATTCAACGTAGTCCACTTCACAGGCTGAAGTTCGCATTGCTACTGAACTTTACTGCATTAGTATCATCACTGACAGATGTTCCTGTTTCTCCAGTCGGTCTAGGACACAATAAACCAATCAGCTCTCTTCAGTGTGGCGATGTTAATATACAACGTTCTTGACGATTAAACGAGACAAGCAGCCTCACATCTGACGACTGGATATACGATCATTACTCCCACCGTCCCAGCCAGTCCCCAGCCGCTGGGACAGGACAGCTTTCAGGACATAAATCTGAGGCGCTTAAACAACCATTTATACTGCTGACTGGCAGGTTTTTCTGTCAAGGATCGTCACTCCAGCTCGGCTGTCAAATTAAAGCCGGGTTAGACAGCACTACTGTCACAGCGCATCAGCCTCATTAACGGCGAGAGGCTGACAAAGAAATATGTCTCGTTAATGCCTCGTAACGCCTGTTGATCAAGTCTAAGAATAGGAAACAAAAATAGAAGGCGGTTACGTCCACGCTCCCACACAAAGCTTTGGGTTTAGTTAATACTTGTGCCAAAACGTGTCTGTGACGCAGCCTCCATCTGGACTGCTCAGAGTGCGTGTTTACACGGCCAGACTAATACTTCTCAACACATCCTCATCTGGATGTTTTAATAGGACGTGTCTAACAGTCTCTTAACTTGTACACGTTCCGCATATTACTCCGCGTCTACATATGTTGCCTCCATCTGGAAATGGCCTGCATTGCCAACTGCTGCGTCTGGGAACATTTCATACTTTCCTTCCCATCTGTAAAGGATGTGCACAGCTAGTGATGCAGGCTCCTGGAGGCCCTTCGACCTGGGAGCCTGACAGCGAACACAGCTCTCTAACCGTCCATGTAATTTAGATCTCCCACACTTCCTCCCTCTACTTCTGCCTCACTGTGTGTATGTATGTAATAACACTTACGTAATAACACTTTATAGTGATTAATAGGTCTTAGATAAGTAGCATCCTCCATGGCATGTGATGTTTAAAGAGCCAACACACCGGGTGACTTCAGGTAATATCATTGGTTCTGGGCCTAAGTTTGCACTTTATCAAGAGTTACATTAGCAACTGGGCATGGTGGTTTTTCCAGAGTAATAATACTCATTCTGAATCTATTTATTCTTATCAGCTGCAGCTCAATTGTCTTTGCTCCAAGCATAAAAAACAAAGTGTTCATCTTTCACTGTTAAAATCGACCTCTGGGAGTGACACAAAAAATGAAAAACAATACAATTAAATTAGACAAAACGCCTATATTACAATATTGTATCACTGCTATATGAAAAAAGTGCAATATCGTGTTATTACATGAAAAGTTTGTTTTAACAGTATGCATTTTTCATGTTATAATGTATATATCAATATCTACGATATTCAAGATATGATGTGATATTTTCACGTTATAATTTCAAAAATATATTGTGAAATAACACTATGATTTCACACTATTATGTGAAAAAGATAGTTACCACAATAGACTTTTCACAAACTTACGTGATACTCAGCCCGTTTCATTGAGGCAACAATACCACTATATATACTATATATAATAACATGAATGATTACATTAGCCACCTCAGCAGCAGTTCAGGGATGATGATCCTTGGCTGGATCAGCTGAGCCAGGGTCTATGGCCGGGGTAGGACCGCGTGGATGCAGGTTTTTGCTCCAACCAATCCAGAGCACACAGTCTGACAATCGACAGGCTGAAGACTGAGATCAGTTAATTAAATGAGTCAGGTCTGGTGTGCTGCTGCTGGGTTGGAACAGAGACCTGCCGCCCCTCGGACCCTGGTGGATCCATCTGCAGATGTGGAACGTCAGATTCCCCGGTGACAACCTACCGTAGCTTCGTTGCAAACTCCGCACTTGACCACATGCTGGTGGGTCTTCCCCTCCACAGAGATCACGCTCTGACACACCCTGCAGTTTACAACGGGGGCGCTGCCACTCTCTGGAGAGGTGAGCGGGGAGTAGGGTGGAGGATCCTCCCCTAGGAGCACCGAGGGCTGGGTCGGGCTGGGGAACGGAGGGAAGCCTGCACAGTGAGGGAGACGAGGAACCAAAACAATGATGAATACAGAGACAGTACAACCAGTGGCAATGCAATGGTCTGCTGAGGTGGGACATGGTTATCAGGGAATTGTGTAATGCACTGGAGGGTGGAGGGGGGAAAGGCCTCAATTCTCATGACAAGTAACCTCTTAAGTTATGATTAACAAGATAATGAGATTTGGTCTCGAGTTGAACTGAAAGGAGCTTTAGAAGGAAAACGTTCCTGGAATGTGGAGCCAAGTTGTTTTTCCAACAAAACAGGAATGAGTGTCGGTGGGAGGACAGAGAGCAATGAGGAAGTCAATGGGACAGTTTGGACAGAAGTACAGACACGTATTGTAGGGCTGCAACTAACAATTATTTCAGATTCAAATGATTTATTGTCAGAGACAAACATGAAGCTGAACACATGCATAACAAGTATATCACAAGTATATAACAAATGTATAACAAAACAGTAAAAAAAATTGTTAGATCAGTACAACTAGTCTGTTGCACAAAACCAAAATGCAGAATTGTTTAGATTAACCTGTGGCTTTTTGTCTCAATTATTCAATTATATTAGTTGTTCCATTATAAAATGTTGAGCAGGTGAGAAGATTGCTGAAGGACCTCTTATTTCTTCTTCACATCAATAAGAACATGAAATACAACAATCTGCTGGCTTCAGAGTAGGGACTATATGGTCATAATTAACTTTCTGCCCAATAAAGTGCATGAATCACAGACTGGCCCTTTAATAGTCATTACATAATTACTTCTCAACACCTTACTCTGCATAATCATTTTTAACTGCTTTCTGGCTGTCTTTGAGATGGAGAGGTTTTAAGGTTTCACATTTGAATCAGGAAAACTGTAATGTCTTCATAGAAAACATGGAACACCCAGGGTTTCTGGGTGTATTCCCTGCCTTCACCCTATGACAGCTGGAGATATGCACCAGCTGACCCCGGTGATACCATTAACGTAGGCCTGAAGGATAATGGACAGATGAATGAATGAATGAATGAATGGAAAAACAGTGTTGGGTTTTACAAAGCCCATAGTGAAATACCTAGTCTCGTCCAAACCACAAAGATATAAAGCCATTACAGCTCTATCATACAGTGCTGAATGAATTAATGAATGCCACTGTTTGGTAGGGCGGTAGGAGCAAACAACACTGAGAAGCCATATCTCATGTCTCTCCCAGGGATGGATTAAATACACCCTGACCCTCCCTCCACCCGCCGCTATTGGTCGAAGCGCTCTTGCGGTTTCCCTCAGCAGCCACCCTATTGGCTCATTCACTTGTCAATCAAATCAGGTGTTCTCGGATGCTACCTTGCAATAAGATGCAGTTCATCAGCTAAACCAGTGCGTTTTACACTGTCCAGCAGCAGATTTACATGATCTGCTTGAAATCAGGAGGTGCAGATGGAATACATGTCAGTTATAATACAACCGAGGTGCAAACGTGAAGCTTCACGGGTGGTTTGCCGGTGCTAGTTCAGCTAGCTGCCGAGCTAACACCACGGTTGCTATGTTAACTGCTAACAGCAACGCTGATTCCTCCCCAGTCTCCGCCTCACGGCATCAGCACCAAACACCCGATATCTCACTCCAAATGAAACACTCTGGGGGATTTTATCACATCATGCACAACTACAGCCACAGCCCCGGCTTATGTTTGGCTGTCGGAGCCAAGCTAACAGGCTCAGCAGAAGTGCTCAGTCAGTGGATGCTAAGGGGAGCTAACGCTGCTAACAGAGGCTGAAAGGAGAGGAGGAGAGAAGGAGCAGGCAGACCCGGGAGGGGTGTTACTTACCGGGGGGTTTGTTGGGCACGCCATAGGGAGCCGCACCGGGAGACACTCCGCCGTTACCGCTGCCCAGAGCTCCATCTCCCGGGTCTGATAGTAACGGGGACCTCTCGCCGTCCGCCATACCGAGAGTGAGGAGCGAGGAGGGAGGAGGGAGGGAGGGGAGAGCCGGCGCGTGAAGGCTGTGCGATACGGGACTGTATTGTTGTTGTATCACATGATGACACCTCCTCCTCCTCCCCCTTTACCTCCTCCTCTACCTCCACAAATGCTGGGAGGTGTGGCCCTGCAACCATTGGGACCCCCCAGGGACCCCCTGCTACATCACAGACTGTTGGTGAGAGACGATGGCCCCTCTGTGACTCGCTGCTGAGTATTTTTCCATTAACAATAAATCCATTAACATGCAAAACATCCAGCGCATCTAAACACCTGTCATCATTTGATCCTGTGTATTTTATATGCATGTAATGGGCGTTTGATTATTTGCTTTTATGCCTTGTGGACGATTTTCCCATTGCTTATGAAAAAAGAAATTTTTCTTTGTAGTTGTAATGTAGTTTGTGCGCTATCTGCATGCTGCCAGTATCTATTGATGTTCTTCTACCTTGTCTTTTTCTGTTGTTGTTCTGTTGTTTTTACTTTTTTCTACCACTGTACACTGTGTTTTACTAACTTTCTTTCTGTTTGTGTGACCTTCAACTAGTATGAGAGTTGTGTCACTTTATTTTAACCACTGCAATGCAAAGTATAGGTACACAGGCATAGGCAAAATATGAGCTCATTTGTGTGTAATCCACCTACTACGATGTGTAATGCAACCACACAATGAGAAAAAAAGTACTTATAAAAAAGTGTTTAATCAGTGCAGTGAGATGTAAAAACTGTATAACACACATGCCTTATCCAGCCCCAGAAGAGATTCCCCTCTGTCCAAAGCCTTCAGATCCTGTCTCTTTTGAAGACCCGCCAACTGTTGTCATTCTTCCTTAATGCATATTGATAAAGTCTGCAGGCCGCTTCATTAATAGAGTCACCTCCAGTTCTTCCCTCTCACTGAAGAACTGAGCCTTCCCCCCGTGGCTGTCGATCGGATGTGGGAGATGAAGACCCAGTTTACTAAAGAGAGGAGATGTGAGCGTCTGGTTAAAAGGCAATGTCAGGAAAATGGAAGCTTTTGGTCTGAACCACTTCTGCCCTGTCTTGAGGGGATTCAAAATGAAAGAGAGCATTTTCAAAGCATCCCTTACTATTTTGCTGTCCGCAGATCAAGGAACTTTTCTTTTACATCCAGGACCACATCTGTTGCTTTAGTGTCTGGTAGTTTGATTTTCACCTAAGAGAGAACAAAAGTCAGCATCTTTAATATTGCCCGCAGCGCATTTTAAGCAGCACTTTTATTCAGTCAAAATACAAAGATTCTGAGACATGTATTTCCTCAGTAGTTTTAATATAACTAGATTGCCTTTTTACTACAAACTTGAAAAACCTATCAAAGTCTGGATATGACAAAAAAAGGGTTCTTTGTACTATTATTTATCAAACTCTGGTTTGATTTTTCAAGCAGTTACACTGACTGTGCTGGTTAACAGTTGGATATCAATTGTTTCTTTGCTTTGTTTGAATGGATCTAAGTTTTGCATTTAGTCTCTGGAAACCACTCAGGTATCTTTTTCTAAATCATTTTTCACAGTGTCAGAAAAGTGTATTGACAATGCTGGGGCATCACAGAATACATGAAACAAAGTGCCTGTCAATGTGTCTGTACAGTTCCAGCTTAAATGGATGGTAATCAGAAAACTGTTACCTCATCCATATTTTATAATCTGTCATGTAATCTTTTTAAAAGCACTATGTATTAAATGAGATTTAGTTACCAGCATGGCTTTGCAGCACATGGACGATGGATCCTTTCCACTCAAGCCCAAGAACAGATCTTCTGTCCCCACACTCTGCTTCAGGATTATTTCATACCTAACATAAAGTAAATACAAATAAAATAACAATAATAATAAAAATCCTTTAATACATCTGACATGTTCCCCGACAAACATTATGGTGGAAACTGCAACTAAGAGACAAAAATAGGAACTTTTAGGTGACACGATATATCTAGTTTTGTATCAGACTGTGTTGCTTTTCTGGGTTTGTGGATTCCAGTGGAATTAAACAGATTCCAGCTGTTTGAACCATTTCTACATTAGAGGGTGTGATTTTGTCTGTCCTATTTTTCTTACTCAGGCTGTGGTCGCTGGTCAGAGAGGTCGTCATACTGGGAGCCCTCGGCCACTTCTTCCTCGCTCCAGATGTCTTTGCTGCTCTTCTTCATATAGGCAGTTGACACTAAATAAATCACAAAACACACACCGGTTGTATTTGAGGCTTTCATCACACTCAGAAAATGTAAGGAAGAAAGTAGGGGAAAAAGTGCAACTTATTACCCTCTTTCTCTTTTTTGGGTGGGGGCCCAATGTGTCCAGGATTCAGTCGTGTGCAACCAGCCACATTCTGATTACATTCATAGATAATTGATTAATTTTAAGGCTCATTCTGAATAAACACTATATTATATAAATACACACCTCCATTAATTAAATGTGCAGTTATTATCAAATATATTTTCAGCAACCAATATTTATGAAATTGTGCCAAAATATGAAGGTTATTCTGATTATTCAGAGCGTATGGAGTGAACTGATAATGTTCACTAGACTTACTTGACGCTCTTCATCCTCCTCCTCCTCTTCTTTGGTGGACAGCAAGTCAGACAGAGCCTGTAGGGTCTGAATGGACGACACTCCAAGACACTCCATCACGACAAGCTACAATTTATTCCTTATTTTTTAACCTGCAAAAAAGAAGCAACAGCAAAAATGCCTCACTGGATTCTTAACTATTCTGCATGTATATATACATATATATAAAAAACGAAAAAGTTCGTTCGCCTGTGACGCTGACGTGAGCCGTTGATGTTGACGCTGTCCGTTTCCCTGGAGACGCAGGGGGTTGCCACGGAAACCGGTGACGTCACGAATAAAAGCTCCTCTCTCCCCGCCCATCCCTCTCAGTCTCTGACCAGAGAACAGAGGATTGAGCACGAAACAAAGTAAAAAGCGCATAAGTATAAATCTCCCAATTATTTGCAAGAAAATAAAAAGTCTGTCTATGCATACGTGACTTAACAGGTATGAGAGTTGTAGCAGACTTTATTTCAACCACTGAAATAAATAATAATAAAATAAAAATAAAAATAAAGACATCTGGCATCTATCTATCTATCTATCTATCTATCTATCTATCTATCTATCTATCTATCTATCTATCTATCTATCTATCTATCTATCTATCTATCTGTCATCTATCTATCTATCTATCTATCTATCTATCTATCTATCTATCTATCTATCTATCTATCATACATTTAATAAAAAAGCATCAAGTTACATGAAAGGGAAATAATTTAATAACTTGTAATTAAGTCTATATTTTGTGCATATAAACACATGCGCATGCAATAACCATGCCAATCTTAGTCTAATGTGTTATTTCTTTCAGGGATTAATATTAATATTACTAATACTTTATTGGAAGTCAAAACGCACAGCGCAGTGTCATGTCCCTCCCTGGCCTTAGTACTGGTAACAAGACCCCAAGACATTGGACGCCTCTATACTATAAATCTATATTTAGTGCATATAAACACACGTTACACGCACCATTTACAATTACCTGTTTCCTTAATATATGTCTAAACGCACAATAATCTGTGCCCTCGGGCTTTTTTTTTTCAATGAGTGAAAAAGCGCAGGGATGTGTAATGTCCCTCCTCGGCCGCCGTACTCGCGTGTCCCTCAGGGATCATGTTGAAGGTGACAGGTAGAGTCATGCCGGGCCCGCTCGGTCTGGTACCGGTCACCGTGTTTGCTGCCTCTGCCGGAGCCGCGGAGGAGCAGACGAGCAGCCCGGTGAACCTGGAGGACCTGTCCCTGTACACCGCGGCTCCCCGTCCACAGGAGCCCCGGCACCCGGAGCCCGAAGCACCGGGTCAGCTGGAGGAGAATGTCGCCCTCCTCAGGAAGCTCCTGCAGCCGTACACGTCCTGGACCCGAGACGTGTACGACACCGTCACCCCCAGAGTCCAACGCGTGGTCCGGTTCGGCCAGGACTCCTACAACTACTTGAAGAACCCGCCCAAGGACTTCTATCCGCGGGCGGGAGTGATCGGCTTCACCGGAGTCCTGGGGCTGGTGCTGGGCAGAGGGTCCCGGGTCAAAAGGCTGCTTTACCCCGCCGGTCTGGTGGCGCTCAGCTCCGGCCTCTACTACCCGGAGCAGGCGGCGGAGATCATCAAATCCACCGGAGAGACCGTGTACAATGGGGCCGTGGAGACATTTGCGTCCGTGGAGAAGCTGCTGAACCCGGAGATAAAGGCTGAGAAGAAGGGCCCCAAAGAGCCAGAATCTGGAGAGAAACCCTGAGCTGACCTGGATTTTACTGCAGAAATAACGTCACTGAAGGTTTTCAGTCATCCAGGTTATGAAGGCAACTGTCAGCTGTCTTGAGAACTCTCCACAACTCACACCTTGACCCATGTGACTTCATGGCACTCACATGATTGATCCAAAGATGCCTCCAAGGGTTTTATAAACAAAAACTGGGGACTCTCCACACCATGATCAGAACTGAGGAAGCTGATGAAACGCAAAGCATCTTCAAGATCTTTCATGACCTGGATAGACTGAGAACCGATCGAAGAGTAATTAAATTGCTGTAGACTGAGATTTGCTTCCTATGCTGGCTGTCATGTGACTCATGCCAACTTTTTTGCACTAAGCTTCACATCTTAACTCAGGCTGAGCATCACTGTCACAAGGGCTTTGCCAGTATGTTACCTCTGCTTCTGATTTGAATGTATATTTAAGTAGAGAATTAATAAAACTAAAACCGTCCTATTTTCAAACACTGTTGGGTCCAGCGTTACTACCTTGTGTTATGCTATGCTGAAAGCCATTCAGGTCCATCAAAGGAAAGAAGCAGAAACGGAAGAGAGCAGAAGAAGATAAAGAATCCCAGGAGCGATGAGTGCTGGCATCTGCACTTGAACCTGAGGTTATTTAGAAGTAAAAACATTGTCACCAAAGCCAAGAGTCAGTTGTATCAGTGTTGCCCTTGTCCACCAAAGCTAACTGCTATGACTCCTTGGACTACAATGGCTCTGATGAAAGAGATTCTCCAAGCCAAATACACAGTAAGAATTAATAAGGGCACAAAAAACTATGCAAAAACAGTAAAAATGTCATGATTTATAATATATTTATAACAATAACTAGTTCAGTAATGCACTAGTAAATACTAGTGCAATTAGTACAAACCTACTATTAGTGAGACCATTTAAAGACAGAATGTCATTTTTATCAGCAGAGATGTTTGTTAAAACTTTGGAAGAAAATTATTTTTGTTTTTTGCACTACGGCTCACACAAACCAGGCATTTGGAAGTTGAGATTTCTGTGTTATCTATATCATAATTAAGCCATTTAATTGACATGTGCTGTTAAATGAGAAGTAATTGCAAACCTAAAATGTTAATGCACTTCTGAATGTTACCTGAAACACAGCCTGTACTGTAAGGAACTGGCTGAGCTATCTTCCATGTGGTTTGGGAGGATTTATTCTAAAGGCTTAATTACATTAGTGACACAATCACAAGAAACTAACCGCATCACCTGCAATTACAGCATTACCAAGGGCAGGGTCTGGAAGCCAACGGAGAAACACTGGATGACTGTTTAACTTCTTTAATCATCTCAGCCAAAAAAAAAAAAGTATACAAAAATTAAATATGAATCACTTTGAAGAAATCCCCTCAGAGCAGCACCAACTTCTCATTCAGGGCAATCTGTGCTTGGGTGAGGTTGGACAGGTAGGTCACCATCAACAGGTCCTGGAAAGACAACAAGACATTTTGGGATTAAAACATTACTCATGCAGAGAGACAAGTCTGTGCTCTTTGAACAGTTGGAGGCAGACCTCGGGCTGCAAAGTTTACAGATGGTTTTGTGTGTTAAGTGTAAAGTAAAGACGTGCGAGACGAGGAATACAAAGCAACGTCTAATTAAATGCACCCTGTAATCAATAGGAGTGTGCCGACGTGCTAAGCCTGACAGCAAGTAATTAATGAGTGAGAAGCTGAAGGAGCTGCGCTGCACCCAGAGACAAAAACAACCCCGGGCGACGATGAGGAAAATGTATGCTCGTTTGGTGAGAGACGACTGTGGCCTTACATTGATGTTGGAATTGAGCATGTTCTCGAAGTCCTCGGCTGAGATGGTGGGCACCTTGTTGACCAGGTCCATCAGGAAGCGGCCCACGCTGTTATCTGCTGCCACTTTGCCAGACTGAGACAGATCGAACATCATTACCTTTATAGCCTCCATCCGCGCTTCACTTAATTACCCCACAAATGATGTCTGGAGACACCGCTTAATTGAAAGGATTCACACAAAGTGGGAGAGCAGCAAACGACAACCTGGGAGTGTTGCTCTGTCAGGTTAGAGCAGAAAGAACGATCGGATGTGTGACATTGAGCCGATTCAGACTCACCAGCACGTCTTCAATGTAGGCGAGCACGGTGGTCAGCATGTCCTGTATCCGGGCTGCAGAGCCGCCCACCTGGGACAGGTCAGAGGTCAGACCCTTGGTACGACTCGGGAGGACACGTGTCCTCTGGAGAAGGTCCACTGCCAAAAACACACAAACATGTTAGAACACAGTAAAACACATCAGAGAGTGCTTCTGGGACAGCTATGAGCCAACTCTCCACATTAAAAAAGGTACATGATAAACATTGGTTCGTCCTACAGTGGGAAAACTTGATTGCTTGAGAGCTCCCGAGATAGCTAAAAGGGATGATTATAACTTGAAACATGACAGAAATGGTTTTACATTTGAAAAGAAAGACAAGACAAGATAAATCTATTCATCCCCAGTGGCATTAATGCAGTGGCAAGGACAACAGACGAGCATCAACAACAGACTTTAGAAACAATAAATGATATAAACTATAACGAAATGTGTTCACAATTTGTCTTTCGTCCACCATTTTTAAGAGCTGCTGTAAATGTGAACATTTCCCAATTGGAGGCTTAATAAAGTTTATCTTGTATAGTCGAAAACACAATGTCATGGCTGCAGATGTTGAGTGGAAGTGTCTGTGTTCTTACCGCCTATCCTCTCAGTGTCGTAGTAGACGTACTTGACGGTCAGAGGGGTAAACATCACACCAACTGTCTTTCCTGGCACACCCATCTGGGCACTGTGGGGGAGATACATCAAGACAATGAGACGTACAGTCTAAGAGTGATCTGGGACCTGGACTGACTGCTGCTGGTTGCTTGGCTCCAGTTTTTACACTGCCTGCCCTGGATGTGCTGCAGCAGGATCACACCACGTTGACTTTAAGCTCAGCCATATTCTCCCAGGCAGACAGTGAATGTGAACTAGTCTGGTTGTGATCCCATTGGTAAAGAAACTAGGAGAGGAGGTCACCTGACGTAGGCGCGGATGTTCATCTTGCCGCTCTGCAGCGCTGTGTCGATGGTCAGGTGGATGGGGTTGGTGGCCTCGCGGCTGTAGTACTCATGGATGAGCACAGAGTGTTCTGTGATGTCGAACCCTGTGGCATACCTGAGAGGACACAGGTTGTTGTGGTGAAAAGTCCTTTTTTAATTTCTCAGTTCAACCCTTGAAAGTCAGAGTCTGACGTACCATCCAATGATGACCTCAGTGGGGGACACCCTCTTGTGGAGCTCGTACATGTTCTTGGCGAACTCCATGTCCACAGCAACCTGGGGCAAAGAGGAGAAATGTTGGTTCACCCCCTCTATTCCTATGCAGAACCTCTTGTATCTTTTATACTCCAATATCTAGGTCTAAACACAGGCTGAGTTTACTTTTTTCTTATTATCTTATTGCTTATTATCTGGACAAACCAATACCCTTTCCTTTTTCTCTTATATCGATAGTAACAAGTAGCCAGGATACACACAGAAGTATGACTTAGTTAAGACTTTAAGACTAAGTTATGACTGAGTTTCAGACCTGGAAAACATTACACTACACCTTCTTTGAGCGACATCTATAGCAGGTGTTTCACTGATGGGACTGCAACTACTTTTGTATACTAACTGGATCAGTCACGACAACACAGATTTACAATTAATATGCTCTATGCTATATTCTCGGTGGTGATATCTAAACGCGTTACAACAACAACAACATACACGCAATAACAACATACCTCATCCTCGGACTCATTGTGTGGGACTGAGAAGCAGTTGGTCACCTCGATAGAGTGCTTGTCAATGGTGCCTGAGGAGGAGAAAATACCAGAATTGAGGCGTAATTGTTGTCCAGGTGAGCCCCTAGCATAGAAGGGACTAGCCTAATCAGGAGCTATTGTATCGGCGGGGGTTTTATGTCAGCACATAAATAAACAAAAGGCGAAAGTTTAGTTAGATAATTCGCTATTCCAGCTGTGCTGCAGTTTGATCGTTCATCCAGCTGTTGGGAGTGATGCGGCTAGCTGTCCAGGCTAACGAGCGGTGACTGTACGGAGGGAACATGCGTTAGCAGCGGAGCTAACGTTAGCCGAGGAGACATCGCCTTTAACTCTCTCGGTAGCGCTCTCTCAGAAGGTCAAACACAGGTTATTTTTGCTCACCCAGCAGGGTCCCGATCACACGGCTCGCTCCCTCATTCCTCCGCTCGTAGGAGTCGCAGATAGAGGCGAGAACGACGGGGTGAATTTTCACCACTGGCCCGTACACCGACATCTTGGGAAAAGAGGACCGAGCACCGGCCTCAGCCAACACATGCACTGCTCCTAGCGGCCGGAGGGGGAACTGCAGGTGATCGATTTATTACCAGATCACCAATAGTGTTGATGACGCAATAACTGATAATGGCAGAAGTAGATTCATTAATGGTAGGGATTATTTGTATTAATCTATCTGTAATATTAATTTGTATTATATGAGCAAATATTCCTGCTAATTCCTTACAGTTGTAAATTAAATTCAATATATAGTGAGACATAGTTTATCATGGTTATTATGTATATATTTGGGCTAGATGGAAAATAGGATTGTAATTCTGTAGAAAAGAGAAAGATAGATGTGAAAAATGTTGACCTTTTATGGTGTTTCATATAGCTTTAAATTAGTCTTCTTCTTCGTGTGTATATTTGAATTTAAATTAGATATATCAAACCAGACATCACTCCTTTTCAATCTCAGAATACAACTCTCAGTTGCACATATACTGACTCCTAGAGGTCGAAGGGTGAATATCAGCCAATTAAAACAGGACCGACACTGATTTGAAAAAATGGAGAATGCACTAAGAGAATGCCTAACCCTAACCCTAACCCTAACTACAATGTTATTATCATGTTTTACAATCTTTTTATCATACATGGCTGAGGAAAAATACAGATGAGACATGTTAAACCCTCAATCGCCGACTTCAATCGCCCTGTTTCACGACTGCATTGTAATAATAAAATTAACCTTAGTGAACACTTATACTGCCTTCTAGAGGTCGGAGGGTGAATATCAGCTGAATATCAGCTAATAAATACAGGGGCAACACTGATACAACTAATGAGAGGGTCTACAAATCTGCATTTTCAGGTATCCCAGCGTTGTCAGTATATATCGGTAAGGAGGCCAGCTGAATGAGATATGTTAAACCATAAGTCAAAACTTAGATAGCCTATGTCTCGCACTGCTTCACACAGGGCGCAGGAAGAACAGGAGGTGGAGGAGGAGCAGGAGGGGGAGGATAAGGGGGAGGGGGGCGACCACCTTCCATCCCTTCTGTTTGGGGGAGAGGGAAGCGGGGGTAGAGAGGGGCTGGGCTGATGACAGCATCCTCCTCCTCCTCCTCCTCCTTCTCCTCCTCCACACCTGACTGACTCCAGTAGACGCACTGATGATGATGATGATGATGATGATGATGGAGCTGCCGGGTTATCGTCCTGTTGCCACCATTTCGCACGTCCAGTGCCCGACACATGTTCTCCCTCGGTGTCTCCTGCAGGGTCTCCTCCATCTGTGACGCTCGGACGCGGAGATCTCCGTGCATTGTGAACGCCGAGGTCGGACGTGTCCGTGTTTTCCTGGAGCGGAGCTGCGTCGCTGGTAAACACCAGAAATGGGAGTCACGGAGCTGCCTGATGCGGGTCGTGCCTGGACCACATCCTCGTTTTTCTCCGGGTGAAACATCTGTCCAATCCCGGTGTCACACATCTACAAGTTGCTACGCTGGACAGGTAAGGATTTTTTCCCCTCCTCATTGTACAGCCTCTCGGTTCCTGTGGGCTAATTTCCTAATCCTGCAAGCCGAAGCCCTTTAATAATAGAGGCTATTTCTGATCCATCCATCAGACGTAGTGCGTCATCCTGACTGTCAGCATCAGTCCCCCCTCTTTGCATCCATAAGGGACAATGGAGGAGGGCTCCATTATTGTTTTTTTTTTCTTTTTGTCCTGTGCACCCCACCATGTCTCACTGTCCACATGCATATTTAACTCAGTTTCTTACAGTGATGGATATAAATAGCTGTGTATGTATAACTTATGTAAGGAATCTCTGCAGGCCTGCAGCACTGATCCACTGATACAGCTGCAAGTGGACTTGCAAAACACTCAGCAGCACATAAAGGTGCAATAACAAATCACGTAAAACAACAAAAGTGGCTCTATATGTAAAGATCTTCCATACACATGTATTGTCCCCTTGTGTCTGTGGTAATTGTAATACTGTGAGTGAGGTAAACCCAGAGCGTTGTGATTTCTTTCATCATTTCTGTGCTTATTTTGTAGTTAAAAGGGTTGAAATGATGAAACAGGCAGAGGGAGGAAGTCAAATGCGTGTGGCAAGCAGCACAGAGCCTGGAGGCCTTGTTGCTCATGTAGAAAGACAGGGGGAAAAAGAAGCAAAATCTTAAGAGAAATTAAAGGGACAGAGGTGTGTGTGGAAGCTCCTCAGGTTCTTTTTAAAGACTTGTTTGTCTGTGAATTACTGTGACGGATCCTTTTGTTCCTCTCCCATATTCCAGGCTTCACTCGAGCAAACAAATGGTCCAATCAATAGCCACTGGACAGAGTCTGCCATAGGGAGGATATCAATAACACACTAATACACTTGATAAATACACTCAAACACACATACACACACATACACACACAGAAGGGCCATGGCGCTGGAGAACTCGGTCTTCCCCTCGCGCCCGGACTCCTTGTCGCTCCCCGTGGAGGAGAAGGTGGAAGCGGAGGAGGCGGAGGTGGCGACCGAAGCCACCGCCTCCGCCGGCGTCTTCAACGTGTCCGAGGAGCTGGGCCACGTCGTCACCACCGAGACGGCGCCCTCCATGCCGGCTAAGGTCAACAGGTCGTTCCAATCCAAGATGGCGGAGCGAGAGGCCCAAGCCAACCAGGCCAGGAAGAAGAACCAGGGGACGGAGGAGAAGCGCAGCCGATTCGGGTGGGGTGAGTGACTCATTTACTTATCCCGATGACCTGGTTAAGTAAATTAAAGCAGCAGTTAGACAGAAGAGAGAGATGTTGACTGACTCTAGACTAACTCTACCCTGCACACACAGACCGAACCGCCATCTCCTCCCCCATCTTAGAATATTTGCAGTAGAGTCTCTAATTCTCTCCTTTGGACTGTGCTGCAGTTCTTCACCCCTCAGCAGTTTTGACACTCGAGCACATCTCTTTTTCACTGGGCCCTTCATTAAAAAATCTTTGCCAGAGGAGAAAATAAATCGACCCTAATAGCTGTTAATTTGTGAACTGGATGCTGCAAGGACAGATGTTCTCCAAGAGCAAGAGTTCTAGTTTGGAAGACCAAAGTAAATAAACCTGACATAAAAATGCTAGAATATGCCTGTAAACCTTAGGATATCAGAATGAGAACTAATTAGGCTTCTAGGTTTTCAGCTTCTGATGCTTAATGCACTACAGCTTTAACAATACACCAGTGGCTGGTATTGTTTTGCCTCATTTCGGCTTCAGTCAGTTTGAGTCACTAGTGAGTCACTATTTTGTGATGTTGTTACGTGTGTGACCCCCAGTTTTTCAACCGTCATACTAAATCTGGTTGTTTAGTGGGTAAACTGCAAGTCAAAGCTGAATAAAACACAGAATCATGGTCAGAATTGTTTTTTTTTTTACTGCCAAAAATGTATGTTTTTAACTGTAGGGAATTCAAGTTGGTATTCTCAATTCAAAGAACTGTGTTTGTCAATTAAGGGAGGTAAAGGTGTACATCATTTGCAGAGGATGGTTTTAATTGACACTTTTTCACTCTGGCTCTTAAAGAGTGTTTCTCTGACCCTAGGAGTCAAATCCAGAGTTAGGGTTAAGCATACACAAATACAAGAATATAGAACTGAGTAGGATGCCCATAAATCTTAAGTAACAAACAGGATAGTGTTACATCTATTCAGTTTCTCCACTCTCCCAATCAATTGCTCGCCATATGTGAGAACATAAGCTGTCTTTAGAGCTGTGTTGTAACAGTTTCAGCTCCGGCTCTCCTACTGTTTGAATGTTGTCCTGTCTCTCTTCATCTCCTCTCTTTTCCTCACCTGCCTCCTCTCGTTTGCTCTCCCTCCATCAACACCTTGATTTTCCTGAATCGCTGTGAGAAGCATCGTCCCCCGGGCACCTTCCTCTTGTTTATCCTCCTCTACCTCGACAGCCTCTGACTGCACATGCAGGGTCCCGTCTTCAAACGGCGAAAAAAACGTTCCTGAAATTTTTAAAAAGGCAGCTTGGTTTTGCATCTTTGAGGTTTCCTAAAGGCCTTTGAAAAGCTTTGAGAAAACTGGCCTTGAACCTTATTTCAGTCAAAACTCACGCTGAGCGTTTGGTGTTTTTTCTTTCCTCAGCAGGAAGTCGTCTCCCAGCTTCCTGTCTTATATATTTCCACAGGTTCACCTCTTTTTAAACTCACACTTCCTCTCCTTTTGTAGCGCGCGCCCGGCGTAAGAGGCAACGCTACGTGGAGAAGAACGGCCGCTGCAACGTGCAGCACGGAAACATGCGAGAGACGTACCGCTACCTGACGGACATCTTCACCACGCTGGTGGACCTCAACTGGCGCTGCTCGCTCTTCGTCTTCGTCATGGCCTACGCCGTCACATGGCTCTTCTTCGGGGCCATCTGGTACCTCATAGCCTACTGCAGGTAGGACGCGCCTGGAGATGCTCGTTCTGCTCCAACACTCAACCCTAAAGGCAGTGAATATAACCCAGTCTGCTATACTGTACTACGGAGGGTTTGATTGATTGAAAAGAATCACTGTCTGACATTTTCAATCTCTAAGAACTGAGCGTTCCTCTTTAATGCTGCCTCCTCTTTGCCTCTTTAAAGAAATTACATTTGTTTGCACTTGTTTATTAGCATGCCATGACTATGGAAATGGAAAATGTGATTTAACTTATAAGGTAAATATGAAGCTATTTGAGTTTGAGCTTTCCACCCCTACTAAAGCAAGCACAGCACACAAAATAAAATGTGTTGCATTAGACTAAACTAGGCTAGCTTACTGGTAAGTGCTAAACTAAGTTATTTAGCATCTGAAGTGAGATTAAAACAGTTCATACAGTTTCAGATGAATCCAAATAAAGCATCTTGTGCTTTCTTCTGACTTTTACTTCAGATAGCATAGTAACAGTGGTGATAAGATGGAGGTAGAGAGGTGGAGTCATAGACACGTTGCAAGCGGGATTCGAACCAGGGTTGTGAAGGACTAAGCCCATACATGCGGCTTCCACTCTGCAATGTCTTTAGTTTTGTCACACAGAGAGATAATGCATCCATGTCCTTGGTTAAAATGTCCATGTTTGTTCTTAAAAAGTAAATCTCAACACAACTGTGTCTAAAAAGTAAAAAATATTCAGCTGTTTTTACTGAGCTGATAGTAGAGAGGTATTGATCTTCTTAAAATCACAGCAAGATGGGGACTTAATCACATCCCCTGAAGTGTCAAACTAATCCTTTAAGGGAATCATCATGAGGCATCACTTTTTTTAAACAGCTCAGGCACGGGGGATAATATTGAGCGGGGAACCAGCTTTGCAAAGTAGGCGACAAAAGAGTCGTTTCAGCCAAAAATCAGATGACAGAGCAGTGTGAGTATCAGCGTATTTCATGATGATGCGTTAGCGCCCCTTAAGATGTGTCTGCTGGATCCCGGCTCCAATTAGCTAACGTATTCGTCTCGTAAAACCGCGACCTCTTTATATCAATTACAGGCCACCTTTAGCTCGTGCCAGAAAGCCGTCGGTGTTGCTGCAATTCCTTGGTCACCAGCACGGATCAATACCAGGCATAGATTATATAAATGGCTTAACACCACTTTCATTAATTAGCTCTCCCTGCCTGGCTGGAGCGGTGTTAATCAGGGACATTAAGCCCGTGTAGGGAGGAGTTTGAAGGGAACTCCGCAGGCTCTTTAGTGGCGCCGAACCCAACGAGCAGGTTGAGCGGAACGAGATGCTGAATGTTGCTTATGCAGCAGTGAGAAATAGTGACAGCTCCAACATCAGGTCAATCAGAGGAGCAGCATTACCTCCGCTTTGTAATGTAAATCATCCGACGGCAGGTTGTAAATATGAGGCGAGAGATAGCTCGTCATGCATGCGTTTCTCGCACCTCCGGGTCTTAAAATATAAATCTTCACGCTCTCGGTCTATTTTTTCTCCCCTCTTCCCTCCCTCTCCTGACACCTTCCCCCTCCCACCTTCCTCTCTCACATATTCTTCCCTCCCAAGGGGCGATCTGGACCATCTGGAGGACGAGAATTGGACGCCGTGCGTCAACAATGTCAACGGCTTCATCTCGGCCTTCCTCTTCTCCATCGAGACGGAGACGACCATCGGCTACGGCCACCGGGTCATCACGGACCAGTGTCCGGTGGGCACCATGCTGCTGCTGCTGCAGGCCATCCTGGGCTCCATGGTCAACGCCTTCATGGTAGGAGAACATCCGAGACCTGCTCCATCCCCGGAGCACAGAACTGCACCCTCAGCAGCTACGTGGTCTCATTCTAGTCTTGTAATGAACGGGTTTTCAATCAAATTACACCCCCCCCCTCCCCCCACCATAACATGAAAATTATGCTTTGTTATCATGTTTTAATGAACGGGAAAATCAAAATGTCGTAAATGCCTCTTGTAATTTTTTTTTTTTATGAGCAGTTTGTCAATTTGGTACAAGTTTTAAAGGCACCATTTTCATATGGTTTATTAGACCGGGTTGTAGGCAATAAATCGCCAGGACAATAAATATGTCAGAGGAAAATGGAGTTTGCGCTGAAGTAATCAGAAACGAACGTGGTGAAGATTGTTAGATTATTGTTAATTGTTTTAGATTGTTTTTTCTATGGTACATCTAGGAAATGGAAAGGTTTCTATTCAACTGTTTCATCGAGTGTAATATTTCAAACATATGAATCTAAGTGTTATATAGGATATAACATCAAGTTAATAATAATAATATTATGAAACATAACAAAAGCTGCAATAATATTAACAAAAAGAATGACTTGGAACATAATAACATAAATCTATTTAAATTGCTTTTCATGCTGAAAAATAAAGTTTTGTACTTACAATTAGTATGAAATTCAGTTCAATTCTGCTTCTTTGGATTCAAAGTCAAAACCTTCAATCAAATGTTAAGATGATCTAGTTTCATTTGGCTAAACTACAAGTGTCCGACTAGCCTCTGTCGACACTGAACCAAAGAGGAATCCTTCCAGTCACATTAAAAGAAAATCAATACACACATTTTTTATTGCCTCATAAAAGAACTAATGAAACAACAGTAATTGGGTGCAGATGGTTTGCATCCTGGAAGAGAGTATTTCACTGTGAAAGTGCTGATGAAGCGGGATTATTCCCGGCTTTGATGCAGTCACCAGGCCAGACTCATTCATGTTCAAGCTCGTTCGAGCTGGAAACACACCATAGTGACTACTGAAGGAAATACAGGCATGTTTAAAAAAGAGGATTAAGTTTGGGCTGAATCTGAGGGTCAAAACTGTTTTTAAACACTCAAAGATACAGTCCAGGTCTAATCCCTAATGACATCTTCCATGTGTCTGTCCAGGTCGGCTGCATGTTCGTGAAGATCTCGCAGCCCAACAAGCGGGCGGAGACGCTGGTCTTCTCCAAGCATGCCGTCATCTCGCTGCGGGACGACAAGCTGTGTCTGATGTTCCGCGTGGGCGACCTGCGCAGCTCTCACATCGTGGGGGCCAACATGAGGGCCAAGCTCATCAAGTCCAAGCAGACCCAGGAGGGTGAGGACCATACCACCACCTCCACCACTACGACCCATGTGACCGCAGCCTCCACTCAGTGGAAGTAAACGTGGTCGGATTTCACTGAGCTAATTCTGTCCCATGTCTGTTAACCAGACTTAGCTACTGAATCCTGTTACTTCTCACACATATATCAAATCCGCCTAGTATTGGTTAAATAGGGATTTAGCGATTCCCGAACCCCCAAAATGTTACCAAATCTTTGAAACCCTGTGGTTTCTGTTAGGTTCATAGGTTCATGAGCAGTTATCCCCACTGACGAGTTGCTGCTGGTAAACAGTTTAATAGCGGATTAAGGGACAACTTTCATTTTGTAAAATTAGATTGTGCATCAGCTACAGGGTGGAAACAACTCCCTGATCGAACCAGATCAGACTCATTATTATTCAAAGTTATTGACCGACCTATCTATCCCCTGAATTCATCCTCTTATTGATACCTATTTAATCAAGATTTATAGCCTGTGCTGGTGATACAAGCCTATTAGGTCTCAGCTAGCACTGGTACAAATGTGCAGCTCTGTATATAACGCATAAGCATGGTCACTGTGTTTGTTCTGTGTGCCATTTAAATTGTTGTTCTGCTTTATTTATAACTCATAACTGTTTATAACGATTGACCTGTCCTCGTCCAGGCGAGTTCATCCCGCTGGACCAGACAGACATCAGCGTGGGCTTCGAGACGGGCGACGACCGCCTCTTCTTGGTGTCGCCGCTGGTGATCTCCCACGAGATCGACATCCACTCGCCCTTCTGGGACATGTCGCAGGCCCAGCTGGAGAAGGAGGACTTCGAGATCGTGGTCATCCTGGAGGGGATGGTGGAGGCGACGGGTGAGGAACGGCTCGAACACTGAGAGACCAACAGCTCTGTGTGTGTGTGTGGGTGGGTGTAATCAGACAAGATGGATAAAACAATCATAAAATATATTATTATGCATAAACATAACGCATGAGTTAATGAGAATGTTGAGGAACAGTGATTTATCAGAGGAATGGAATAGATGGGTAACTTAATTGATCCCTTGGGAGGATTCAGGAAAAGTACTCATGTCAGAAGTGGGATTCGAACCCACGCCTCCAGAGGAGACTGCGACCTGAACGCAGCGCCTTAGACCGCTCGGCCATCCTGACTGAATGGGCCCATAAGGTATCAAATAGTCATTAAATACAGAGAATAAAAGATAAACCTTTATTATCATCATACATGTTAGAAAAGCGTCAGTGAAGGAGAAAAAATGATGTGTAAACATGCACTATAAATAGAGAAATGAAGTAGAAAGACTCCTTTTCTCTATGAGGTATTCAGAGAGTGCAGGAATAATGTAAAATGCAATTAGTTTAAAAACAAATACAGAAACTGTAACATTTTCATTGCTTTCATTTTATATGATTTGTTATAATAAACAATAGTAATAATAATATAAGATAAATTTTGTGAAAACTGTATAGGACATAGCTATGGATGTAAGATAACGACCAGATACCAAACCAAAGATGGCCGCCCATTCACAGTCCATTCATACTATTTGATAGATATCCATGTCCATGACTTGAAAATATGCATTACAACGATTAGTAATTTGCTGTAGTAATCTTTACAGCCATTTCTGTTTTTATTTCCATCTATGGGGAAAATGTTTTTTGGGGTACAGGGATTTTTGGTTGCAGTACCACAAGTGGCCACTGGGTGAAATTGGCTGTCTGGCAGAGGGGTGGTGCCCTATCCAGGTCTTATAATACATCCATGGACACTGCAGTTTAATTTGACTGTAAGGCTCTAATAGCCTCTGTGTTGTAAATGCAGCATATTTGGCTCCATGCTCTGGCTCGGACAAGGAGAATAAAGCATTAGGAAATTGATCTTGTAGATGCGCACAACTGTATGATATTACAGTAATGCCACCGCTGTTTTGCAGAGAGCAAAGCCGGTCCAAAACTGTCCATTAGAAGATGAAATTCCTCTTGCAGGATGTCAGAGTTAAGATGTGCAGTTTTCTGTTTGAGAGCTCTCCATCTCTTCTCTGTCTTTCAGGAAGCTTTTAGAGCCTCATGATGTGATTACAGGGGAGGGAGATATCCATATATTTTTAGACACAAGTGTATAAGTGAATGTGTTTCACAACAGGGACCATAACTGGAGAGTCATTACCAGGGACAGTCAGGGAGGACGTGCGTTACGTGAGCGTCACTGTGGACTGGAGACCACAGTGATGCAAAGTGAAATCCACTTTAAAATCTTTATATTTGGGGATTAGATTAAAAATCATGCTGTGCAAGGAGATAAAGAGAATGAGGGATACACACACACACACACACACACGCTCTGTCCTTCTCCACATCAGCCCGAGTGTGACAGTAAACAGTCATCTGCCCTTGAGCAAGTCGCCGGCACCATATGGACAAACTCACTGTTTCTCACGGTTGGTAAATCAGCAGTTTCTGCGGCTGAGAGGCAGACACTTTGGACCTAATAAAAACATGAGGAGTTCAGCATTTCTCAGTCTGTTCGACTCAAAAGATTCAAAAGAGTTTTGATCTGCAAATGTAACCTCAAGACGTCTGGACCGACAGCATCAGTGTCAGTGCTGCAAATGTCGCAGCACTGCACTGTATTTTTGGTTGCATTTCACAAAGAAAATGAAAACTAACATGTTTGTTCAAGTTCATCACTATAACAAACCAGTTACCTCTCACCCCTGTAGATATGGATATTCAATTCAAGTAGCAATGGTCTCTTAGCCTGCTTAGGTTAAGCGGTACAGAAAACATTAACATTCATATTTACATACCTTTAACTGGGCCCAATGGAGGCTAAACACATGATAATTTCCTAACCTCAAAAGCATCTGTAATGTAAGCTGCAGATAGCAGACAGCTGTAGATTTTCACACATTTTTCCTCCTCACACACACATTAAATAGACCCAGCAGAGATTAAATACACAATATATTAAAAAATTCCCCAGATATGTTCTTAAAATTCAAGCAAATCTCCTTTTCCATTTCCACCCCTAAATTACCTGGGTGAGAAATGTTGCTGATTAGAAGGTTTCAATGTTTATCCTGGACAAACAGGTCAGCACGTATATACTTTGTTCCCATTATACTCTCTAAAAACAGAGAAAACAATCCAAACAGTCTCGAAGGAGCCTGCAGCCAGGTTCCAGTCTCCCTGGAAGGATTTGACTGCGTTAAGTTGATCTGTTTCCCCCTTTCATATCGCATCATGTCACATTCATTCTGAGAGGATGAAACACTCTGCAGACCTCTCACAAATCATTGTGAGAGGAAGAAGTCACTCCCGTTACCTGGGGCTCGGACGCGGTCCTTCCTCCTGACCTGACGCGCTCTTGTATTTGCGGCCGCAGGGATGACGTGCCAGGCCAGGAGCTCGTACCTGGCGGAGGAGGTGCTGTGGGGACACCGGTTCAGCCCCATGATGTCTCTGGCTGAGGGCTTCTTCGACATCGACTACGGAGCCTTTCATCACACGTTCGAGGTAAGACGAGGGGGGGGGGGCTGCGGGTTAATTCCAGGGCTGTTTGAGTTGGCGACCGAGGCGTGCTGCCTCACATGAAATATGGATCAAACCGGAGACGACGGCTCAGAACTGAATGAACAAACCTATTTGAGGAAAGTACCTTCACTGCTGTTAATGTAACAGCGTCTGCCAACACGTCTTGGGAGTGTAGCCTGAATATTGGGGACGTATTCCTGAAGTTCAGTCCTGCATTTTAAGGGGCCAAGGCAAGCTGTTTATACCACTAGAGGATTAGACACATTCACAGTTTGATTGAAGTCCCTTTTCTATCGGTTTGTATCAGAAGATGGAAACATTGCAGCATGAAGTCGAGAAGAGTGTGTCTCGGTGAGGAAGCCTCACGCTGTGTTAGCCCTATTCCTGTCTCCACCTACATGTATAACCAACAGCTGAATCCTCACACTCGTGTTCTCTGGGGTTTGTTGAAAGGCATGCTGGGTAATGCAGGAAGTCTAACTTCAGTATTTATCTCGCAGTTATTTTGGTAGGTCCGCGCACACGGCAGCTGCTGCGTGCTGTAACTTCACATTCACCAGGCAGACACGTGACGCGTCCCGGCCTATTTCAGATGATTTGGACAAAACGAAACGCTTTTTAATTTGGTTAATCCTGTCTCAGGGCAGGGGAATGCAAATATGAGCCAATCAAAGTGCAATTAATTGGCCACATGACCCACAGGGGTCTATTCTGCTTCCTTCATCACTTTTTTTTCCAGATAATTATCCACAAAAATCTCCTTCATTGGTTTGTTAATTTGTTCTTTCTTGCACAAGGAATCTCTTATTGCTTTACGGAGGCAAGGAGATCACAAATTTAAGATCAATCAGACAAGACCATCTCAGCCAGATTTTCAAATGGGACATGATAGATTGTCAAATCTATTATTGGAAGTTTCAAAAGTCAAAAAGTCAAAATTTGTCAGGTTTGATACATTGGTAAGATTTCTTGAAGTGATGAAATTCGTCCTTGTTAATTAGAATCTGTAACACTGAAACCATAACTCCTCCCCTTGTACATGTTGCCCCTCCCCCCCATCAAGGTGGACACGCCCTCCTGCTCAGCCCGAGAGCTGTCACTGGCCGCGGCCCGGCTGGACGCCCACCTCTACTGGTCCATCTCCAGCAGGCTGGATGAGGAACCCACCCTGACCAACCAGGCGGTGAAGCAGCCGGACGCCGGCTCGGCCGACAGCCGGGGGGGGGGCGGGGAGGCCACGTTCACCGTCGGGGAGATGACCGACATCCAGGAGCAGACGGGTCAGGGCGAGCTCAACGGCAGCATCGCCACCGACCAGTCGGAATCAGAGGCCTAGAACAGAGAATGTTTACAAAGACCTTCGCTGTATCACCTCCACGCCACCTTTAGTGTTCGCGGATCTTCACTTTTGGAGGCGGAGTCTCAGTTCGACAGCGGACGTCGACATCCTACGTTGCCATATGAAGGGAGTTCATTTCTCGATATTTTTGTCGTTTATTTCTATGTTGATCTCCGTTAGTATTCGTGTGATATCTCTTTTTTCAATCTGTTGTGTTAGCTCCAATCACCCTTGCCTATATCTACATCTCAATGACAATACTATGCTGTAGGTGGGGGTCAATACTAGCACATCCTGCGGACCGGAGTCAGAGTTCCAAACACATGGAGGAGATTTGTCCAGCCGGACAAAAGGTGGTTGTTTGTGCACATTGTAGGATTGTTCACATTTAAACTAGGTACAGTGCGTAGATGCTTATCACTAGAAGACACTGAGGTCTAGCCTGACGTAGTGACCTCACATTCCTTTAGGAGCAAAGATTGTCGTATGTCGAGTCAGGTGTCGACCGGGTAACACCAGCCCACAGGTTGTTGGTGTGTTTGTCTACTCTTCCAGCAGTCCTTTTATTTGGTGCTAGAGAAATTGTCAAATAAATAAATAAATGAATGAATAAAATCTCATGAGAAAATTTTGAAAAGGGGTCAAAACTGGTTTCCTTCCCAGAGGGGTGTAAACAGTTCACAGAGAGAACTATTTTTGTGAGTTAGAGTCTGTTTATCTCCTGCCCACATTCAGCATCTTTTCATTTGTTTATTTCTGTATTTTTTTGGAGGGAGGGGTGTGGTCAGGTGTGGTGTTACCTGTGACCAGCACCTGGTGGTTTAGTGATGTCACCAGGCGCCTGGTTCACCTGCACATCCAAGCACAAGACTTCCAGTGACTTTCTGACAAACGCAAATAACAACTTCCTGGTTCCTGACTGCACTTTCACGTCACGTACGAGCGGGCTGTGGGTGTCAGACCTTTAACCTGGAGGCAGGTAAACGCTCGGGCGGGTCTGGGGATGTTTCACCTACAGTGTGACCTGTGTAGCACATGGATCAACTTTCGTTTTCTTCCCCAGCCAAGTAGAAAGTTCAGTTCGGCCCAAACTCTTGCTTCTGCTGCTGCGTATATATATATTCTGTGGCCATTTTTACTTGATGTTTTTAATATTTAATAGAAACACATCTGTTAGAATTAATAAACTGCAGTATATTCCAGACCAACTGTGTCACATTGTGTCATATTTGGTGAAAACGGCTGAATGTGAAGTGTGCTGTTCAAACTAAAAGGTGTCTCCCAAAGTGATCCCAAGGTAACAGGAAAGTCTAAACCCAGAGAAAAACAGCTACTTTAGATGTGATGAAAAGGTCCTATGATCAAGCACGAGGGCAGAAGTTAACAAATGTGATGAATAAGGAGAATCAAACTTGTGTTTTCACACATATTTGTTGCTGATGAACCTGAAAAGCGGAGAGACAAGGTGGTCTCCTCATAGTGAGAAGGTCTGAAGTTCGAATCCTGGTTGGATCCAGGCCCTTTCTGTGAGAGACACTGTGTACTGTATGCTGGAGATAGGGACCAGCAGGCCCTGTAATACCATATGTAAAAGCAGGTAAGATAAGGATTTGATGGATGGATGAACCTGGAGAGATTATCTGACTTATCTGGTAAAATAAGTGATGAGCAGCATCTTTAAACTGGAACAACACACAGGGTCCTGTTAGTCCAATTTGTAAAATCACAGCTGATTAGCCTCAAATGTACTCACAAAATGTGGTATCGACAGACATGAAGCTAATCCTCTCATCACTATTCCACCCTTCCAGTGTGACTTGCATATATAAAGGAACATGTACCTAGAGGTGGTACTGTGTGATCCTGCGATGACTCGTCTCACTGCAACAGAGAGCATAAACACATCTCCTGGTTTGCTGCGCTCGTTCGCCTCATAGATCGTCCTGTTTTCCACTAACAAGGCTCCATATTAAACTTTTCACCCCGAGTGGAGCCCCGGAGCGCGGCGTGCGTCTCATTCCAGATTCAGGGGCTGGATCTCAGCGAGCAGGAGCAGTCAGCACATTGGGTTACCAGGCAGAATCCCGGCCCCGGAGAAACACCGAGCGTCTCTCTCTGTCTCGGCTGCTAGGTGGCGACAGAGATCCCCTGCTTCCTCCTCCTCCTCCTCCTCCTCCTGCAGCCAGGCACACAGCCCTGCTGGTGTGTAATGAGATGGGGTCCCCATCTCCGCTGTCTCCTAGGCAACCGGGGCTGGGGACAAGGAGAGGGCAGTGTGCGCGTATGTGTGTGTTTATGAGAGTGTGTGTTAGTGTGTGTTTGAACTGGACCTTCACAACTGGAGGGAGAGGAGGAGGAGGAGGAGGAGGAAGGGGGTTGAGGATTGTCAGGGAGTTGACGTGACATTGTAGTTTGACGGTTGTGGGAGAAGATGATGCTGCACGGCAGTGACCTTCAGGTGGGAGCCCACAAACGTCCTTGACATTGAAAACTATGTCATGAAGGGTATTGGTATTTTTTTTCTCAGTTTTCCTCCACACAATGATAGAAACTGTGCAGAGAGAGAGAGAGAGACTCGGACCTCGTTATTCAACAGCAGATATGATGGTTTTTTGCGTGACGTTTTCGTTCAGAGGAGCGAAAGGCTAAGCACGAGTTTAATAGTTTCCGGTGATTTTTCAAGTCACCCCAGAGTTGAACCCCACGCGCCGTCTCCAAGTTCTAATTATGATTTTAATGAGAGGCTGTTTTGCATGATCCCCGTCGAGCTGAAATCAATGCTCCAGCTTGGGGAGGGAAGTCGGGATGGTTTGGATTTTTTTTCAGTCCAAGCAGACGGCGAAAGGAGGAGAAGAGCTTTTGAAAAAAGAAAGGAAATGAAATCTATTCCTGCGACACGCTGACCGGCGGTTTGTTGGAGGCGAGGCGCAAACAAAGAGTTTCCAGAGTTTGCCCAACTCGCCCAACTAGAAAACCTTCTTTTAACCGAGAATCATTAAGTCAATAGGCTTTATGACCATTAATGAAAAACAATGTTAGGTTAATAAAGCTGCCCCGATCAATATTTGTCATGTGTCAACACTGTGTGACATGAAATGTTAGGGGACTCGTCTGAGTCAGTTTATCTCTTACAGGTTGACATAGCAACAGGCAAATACGCTCCATAAATCCATGCTGTGTCACCTGTCCAGCACAAAATCACAGGCAGATAAAGTTTGCCACCACCTGGCCAAGGGAACGAGCATTCAATGGCATTTCCATGGTGTTTCAAGCATTGAAAGAGCATTTAATGGCTTTATATATGTTGACAAGGTGGTTGATGGATGCTTGGGCCTGTGTGCAGAGTAACATACATGTTTTAGTTGACTGGAGACTCTAAACTGCCAGTATAAGAGGGTGTGAGAGTGGATGTGAGTGTGTGTGGTCTATAATGGGCTGCTGACCTGTCCGGGCCATGTGTACCCTCTGCCCCCCAGACCTCCACAAACACTGTGACTGGTAAAATGGGGAGGATGGATGGATATTTAAAGCTGGGAGGAGATACCAGACCTTTGTCTGCATACTGCAGATGCAGCAGTTGCTCCGTGTCAAAAAGATGTGAAGCCGTGAACAGATTTTTATAACATGTTAGATTGAGGTGCCAGAAAATGTTGCAAAACCACAGCGAACAAAGTGTTTTGACAGAACAATAAAGAGGGACGAGTATTAAAGTATGTCTGAAATCTAACAAAGTGTCAGGATTCAGGTGTGAAAATATGGGCGGGTCCGGAGCTTCTCTAGTCTTCATCACTTCTCAAAGACAAGTGACATTCACACTCACGTTCACCCATTCATCTCATGCTCACAAGTACGAGTTTATTCATGAATTGTCCTTAACAATGACAGTGTGAACTACAGGTCTTGACTAAACTTTGGTTACCAAGCACTGAACCGTCTTCAAGTTTTGAAACAACCCACACTCTCTGTACTTCTCTTCATTACACCCGTGAGGGGGCAAAAAAATGATGCAACACCTCCTGCATGTGTAATGAGTTCAATCTAAAGTGAGACATTCACCTCTGGGTAACAGCTGCTCCGAGAATAAGCACAAAGCACAGCGTTCAGCGCCATATAGGAGCTGTTCTATACGAGCCAGAAGCATAGACCTCACAGGCCGGTATTAATTAACTTTTTATTTGACTCTTTATTGCAGCCCGGAGTCGGTGGGAAACACGATCGAGATCTATAGAGGAGGTAAAAAAAGACTCAGGACTGAGGCATCTGCTGGTGATGTTCCAGTCAAGATAAAGGGAAAAAGACCAGCATCAGACCAGTATTTACATGATGAGGTTTCATGTTTGGGCGACGTGTGTTAGTGGATAGCACTGTCACTCCATTGCAATAAGTACCTGGCCCCCGAGGGCCTCTCACTACAATTTACCAAGAAAAAAAAATTGTTTGATAATTTAACTTTTAGAGTTAATTTCTTATTTTAAGTGCCTCACATGTTATTTCTTGAAATCTTGTCATGTGAAATTATCTTGCTACACAGACATTTGTTTTGAGGACCTTTTCCCTCAGATTTAGTGTTTTTAGTCTTTGCAGTTTTCTGTGTGGAGTTGTCATGTTCTGCCTCCCAAAACATGTATGCTCAGATTGTCTGGAGACTCTAATTACCGTCTAGGTGTGTGTGTCCTGTGATAGACTGGGATGTCCAGGATCATCCTATGCGAGCTGAAGATAACCTGTAGTAACCTGTAGTAACAGATAAAATGAAGTAAAAAAGGATAGATAGAGTCATGTTTGAGGTTGTGGATGCAGTCAGAAAACTCACATTTAGGATCCCACAGTTTTAGAGTTCCACAGTTTCCCAGACAGCTCCTAGCGTAGCCAACACAACTACCAAGATGAAAAAGCAGAGATGAAAAGAAGCACGGGTGAAACGTCAGATAAGTACCGACCTCGTCTGCGCTCAGACCAGCTGCAGGCCTCAGCTTTACCTCCAGGCCGCTGAGCTTGTTAAAAAAAAAAGCAGCTCTCCAGCACCATAAGGCACCAGAGCATCCAGCGAGTGCCACCGTGTGACACTTCGTGTTGCCATGGAGACGCTGGCTGCGCCCGGCGGCGTGGCGGAGGCGCTGGACGGGCGGACACAGAGCTCAGTGTTCGCCAGGAGAGGAGAGGAGCGGACGTCCCTCACACGTCCACTCGCTGGAGGAACCTCCAAATGCTCCACAACATCTGGGACCCTGTCCACAAAGTTGAGTTGTACTTCATTATAAACACTCCTCCTTGTGCATTGTTTTTGTTGAATGACGAGACGACTGGATTTGGTGAGACAACTGAGAGCAGGCGCTCTGGTCTCAGTGAACAGGACAAAATGTGGATCAATGAAGATATGGGGGTGACCTTGAACACCATAGATCTCCTCTCCAAACATCTTTCTCCTTTCCCTTCTACTATGACCAAGTTCTCTTAACTATTTTTCTCACTTTGTGATGATTAATGAAGTTAATCTATGTTTACTTGTGTGTAAGACAACTGATAGATAGATAGATAGATAGATAGATAGATAGATAGATAGATAGATAGATAGATAGATAGATAGATAGATAGATAGATAGATAGATAGATAGATAGATAGATAGATAGATGGATAGATAGATAGATAGATAGATAGATAGATAGATAGATAGATAGATAGATAGATAGATAGATAGATAGATAGATAGATAGATAGATACTTAGACCGAAAAAATACAAACTGTATACAAAAAGTATGTAGATCCATGTCTACAATAGAGGAAAACGCCCTTTGCTGCTCTTTGCCGTCTATCTTGAATAAACATGAATGTTTCTGAGTTGCAGTTACAAAGCCTCATGTGACCTTAATTTATCCAGGAATAGAAAAGATGTTCTTTTTCTGTCTAATTCTATAATATCAAGCACAGACAATGGGTTGTTTTATCTGCATATTTCTCTGTCCATATAAACTTTTGGGGAAAAGATAGGTAATAAAAAGTTACAGCCTCTGGTTTTCTCTGCGAGGTGTTTCCTTCATATCGTCCTCTAATGCGTGGACCACCACTAATGCGTGCAACTACAACTATGTTCGAGCTACAAGAAACGAACCCATAATGGGTGGATACTATGGAGTTTGATGTGTGAAGATGGCGTGAAACACCTTCCGAGTGCGGCTGCGAGTCAGCAGAGTGTCAGCAGACTTGGCTGCAGCCCATTCCTGCTCTCCATATCCAGACGTCGACTGAGACAGAGAAACTTAGCTGCAGTGACAGGGGAAACGATTCATTCAACTGGTATAACAACTTAATTCACCCTCCGGGAGCTCAATGAGCATCCAGCACTGGTTTGCCATCAACAGCTCCCTTACACTGGACAGAAATGTGGAGAGACAAACGTTAAGGTCAGCTAAAGGTCGACAGAGGAGAAGGAAATCTTCCAGAATCTGTTGAATAAAACGATCCTTTGTATAATCAATATGTAGCATCAGTAACCTAAATGGAACAAGCAGATAACTCACTGAGGTGTGTGGGAGCAGCTACATTAAACGCCTTATTTGTCGTTTGAGAAACGCTGACGCAAAATTATCAAGTTGTGTCTCAAACCAATCAAACTTTTGGAGATTTTGTATAGAATTCCAACCGTTATGACAACTCGCTTTACTGCCTTGTGAGCAAGAAGATGCTGGATTGTCCAGCAGTGGCTACAGAGGGCGACTCCCAGGTTTCTACCGTGCCTCAATTCAATATGAATTTTGACTCAGATTTATTTAAAGGAGACCAAGGATGATTGAATGGATTGTTAATCCTTATTCTTCTGGTGTTACCATGAAAGCTATGGAACATCCGTTTCATCAGAAATGCCTCAGATGTTGTTTTAGAAGTTAGTTATTTTTAGGTGTGGGCACAATACAGTCCATTTCTGCACAGATTTGGCACCCTTTAATGTTTTTCTGGCAACCACATATTCTTTGGTCTGATTGGCTAATGATCACATGACTTTACCAAATTATGTAGCTTAGCTTTACTTTTCATGAACTGTTTGGTAACTGGAGTTTTGAAGCAGCTGTGGAGTGATGCCTACACATCCAGCTTTATGTGCTAGAGCCAGAATGAGAGGAGGAATCAGGACTCATGTTTCCTATGGTACCTGAACGCTCCTTTGTTATGCCACATGCCTCTAAGGAGGCCTCTAATAAATCCCAGATTGGAGCTCCCCTGAGCAAGGCACCTCATCCCAGTTGCTCCCTAGCGCCTCGAAAATCCCCACTGCGGACTGAATGAAAGCATTTTCTATTCTATTCTATTTCTAGATTTGAAATTTGTATACGAAATGAGGACACGAAAGTGCCACTTCAGAACCAGTGTTATATCTTGACCCTACACAGTTAGGAAACAACCAAAAACGTTCCAAACCCCACGTCAGGAGGCGCCTGGCAACAATGGCGAGCTTCCTGTTGAAGCAGACCCCCCCCACATCTCACACACACACAGACACACACACACAAACACACACACCGAGAACCCTGGACGCCTCATCATCAGTGAGTGGATCTGTGGGACGTGGCTCGCGCCACTCGCCGCCCCGTCACTCCTCCGGAACGAGGGATCCCTCCGAGTGCAGCATGTCACAGTTGGCACAGGAAGGCCTGAGCCCAGCACATTTAATTAGCCAAGCTGTCTTGGCATTGGATGGGAGGGGGGACACACACACAGTGACGAGTCATCAACATCACCAAGGGCGCGGCGCGCTGCTCTGAAAAACTTCACAGGATGGCAGAGAGACGCATGGGCGTTGATACGAGAAACGTGTCCCACCAGCCCCGAACGCCACATACGGTACAGGGGAGCAGCTGACCTTTCCTGCAGAAGCAGGCACGCTCAGCTCCATCCCTTTCCTTCCCTTTCCTTCCATTTCCTTTCCTCTCTGCTCGGAAACGAGCGAAAACCAGAGAGTGAAAACGCAGCCGTTGGCCCAGGCCACGCCTGTGGTCGCCATTCGAGTCAATAAACCAGACTGAATGGGCGAAAGGAGACTGTTGCTATGAAAAAAGAGCAAAGTTAGGGGGAGAAACAGTTTGGAAGAAACCATTCTGACACATCCCCTCTCCCTCTCCCTCTCCCTCTCCCTCTCCCTCTCCCTCTCTCTCTCTCTCTCTCTGCTCTGTAGCCTGCATGCATGTGAGGAGCCCACCCCACCTCAGCTCTAGTGAGGAGAGCCCAGTCCAGGCAGCCAGCAACCAGCGCGTCTCTGCCTACCAATAGGCATGCTCGGCTCAGGCTCTGTGCAGAGCTCTCAGTCTCAGCAGCTGAAGCTGGGCGCAGGGGAACTGCGACGGCCGCTCCAAGCATCTTCCCAGGTATGCATCCCTCTCTCCATCTCTGCCTCTCTCTCTCTGCTGCCGCTGCTGCTGCCGCCGCTGCTACGCCCTTATTCGTTTTCTCAATGTTATGCATCATGCAGCATGCATCTTGCTGCATGCTGCTGCTGCCCCCCCCATACCCCCCCCACCCGTCCTCCTCCCCCCTCCTCCTCCTCCTCCTCCTCACCCCCCTCCATATCTCTGCTCTGCCGATTTCTAGGGAGGGGTTGCTTGTTATGTGCGCTGTGCGTGTGTGTACATATATTTTAATAGACGTGTGCGCGCCTGCTTCTCTCTAGCTGTGTTTGGGTGCGTGTGTTCGGTACAAGCCTGCATGGCAGGAGCTCTGCTCGTCTTGGTAAACACTCGCAGTCAGCTAAGACGCATCTGCAAAAAAAAAAAAAAAAAAAAACTTGCACACACCTCAAAATGTTCGCCCTTCGACAGAAACACCGCGTCGCGTCGCGAGACGGAGGTGCGCGCTCGCCGCCTGCCTTTCCCTCTCTGGGGCTTTACATAATGATAGAAATAATAACAATTTGGGCGTCAAAACAGAATGACTGGATTTGGAACTTGCGGTGCATGCAGGTGATGGGTTGTTATATTTCCCCCCCTCCTCTCCTCCTCTCCTCCTCTCTCCTCTCCTCCTCTCTCCTCTCCTCTCTCTATGGAGCTGATTTGGAAAAAAAAATCATTTCATAGCAGTCAATTTGATGTTAGGCTGTGCCATATAAGACTGCAGTAGGGCTACAGCAGGGGCTATAGTAGGTCATACTGTGGGCTGTGCACAGACAGCGATTCCTACCACAGTGATGTATTATTGATAGCTGTGTGTTGTGATACAACGGATCTATTTCAAATCATTATTCATTCATACGGTGAGTTTTCATCCAGGGAGGAGAAAGGGGTTGGTCAAGAAAAGATTCGTTGTGCTTCTTTCATTCCGCCAGCCGTAGTTTATTTACAAAGTGGTAAGAAAGTGTGAGAGGTGAGGGGCTGAAATTAGTTTGCATAAGCAATTTTTTTTCTCCTGCTCATGATTATCCTCCTGCTCTGAGGCTCTGTTTTCCCTGTCACTAGGTAAGATGTAGGAACACTCCCTCAGCAGTTAGGGTGGTGCTGCCTGCCAGTGCTGATGTGTTACAGTGGCCACTACCTGTGCACGCAGTCTGCAAAAGGCCTGGGTGTACACCAGTGCCCCCCCCACATCCACACACACACACACACACACACACACACCTACACCTCTGCCTTCCCTTCCCTCCCCACCTCTGCTCTAAAAAGTTCATATAGACTCCAGAGGGAAAGTTGTGTTTGTCTGGGGAATAATAATGCTGCACCTAGAAACCAAATCTGCATCTCCTAAAAAAGAAAAGTGGAGATTCTTCTTAATGGTGGTGATAATGTGTTGGCCAATGACCTCAAAGGCAACTTTTTAAAAAGGCGCCGACCTCGGTCGTCTCGCTCATCCAGCTTCCTAGAGCGCCCGTAAATGTATGTGTGCGGGGGTTGCGACTGCGTTGTGATCATCGTCGGTACTTTTGTTGTTGCTATGCAAAAGAAGAGCGGCCCATGTGCTACATTTCCTCTGCAATCATGTGAAGCTGTGACCTTGTCAGAAAGGGCCAGCGTGCGTCTGGTTCTCCCCCGACGCCACTCTCGGCGTGTTTAAAGGAAGCTTCGCCTCCTCTGCTCCTGGCTCTGGCTAATTCAAGAAGCCCAGGAGTTGATTTTTCTTTTTGCTGCATTTAACACACTTCCTATTCACTCCACTTGAAGAGCCAGAAATAGTTGGAGGACTTATACATCAGAGAGCCTCATTTCCACTTGCTGATTTTTTTTAATGTTATTTTAGAGTCCTGCTCGTGTCAGACTCGTCTAGTCAGTGAAGTTGCTGTGACATATTTTGTTTTTTGGGTATTTTTTTGGATGTGCCGTCCTTGAAAATTCAGTGCCTTACTGTGTGGTCTTAAGGTGGACTTATTCTGCTGAGCCTTTTAAAACCTGGGCAGGGCTAATGACCTGCGGTCTGCACTCTGAGCAAAGTGTTAAAGTGAATCACACAGTATGAAATGAGCTCGCATGGCCGGAGGCGGCACCTGGCTGCAAAGTGGACAAAGTTAGGGAGTGAGAAATGTTAAGGTCACCTAAAGGTCAACGGAGAAGGAGGGGATGTGAGCGAGGCCTTTAAACAGAGGTGTCCTGTACGTAATCAGTGTTTCCCAACGTTGACGTAAATGGAGCAAAAAAGGCAATTTACTGACGTTTTTATTGGTTTGGGTCAACTTTACTCTGGAGATGTTTCCTTGTGTGTCTGTGTGTGTGTGTGAGAGAGAGAGAATGTGTGTGTGTGTGTGTGTGTGTGTGAAGCAGCAGCGAAGATTTTCTCAGTCAAAACAAAATGAATCAGCAACTATTTCTATAAATTATTCATCATTAGCGATTCACTGTAAAATCACCAAATTATTTGTCGGTTGTAGCTTTTCCTGCTCACAAATGTTCCGCTCTTCCTCGTCACACACGCGAGAAACGAAACGCTCGGGACCGTGAAGTATTTTCTGCTTTTTCAAGCGACTTAGTGTGAAGAGAACTTTGTATAATTGCTGTGTGTTGTTCAGAACTTTCTGTGTTATTATGCTATGATATTGTGTTAGATGCAGTAAGAAACAGTAATATCGAGCGCATTATGGTTTCTCACCAGGAGGCATTGATTATGAATTGCTAATTCATTGCAATTGCAAAATCTATCAATTAGTTGTTAAGATCAAATTTTCAACTCTTAAAGATGACTTCTCTGTCCACTCCTCACTTTGTCTCATCAGAGGTGAATCTGTTTAATGTCGCCGGAAGTCCGGTTGCACAATCACACAAATGAAGTATTTATACTCCAATTGATACCAAAATGTGTGATTGAAAAGCAATTGAAGAGCGTCTCTCGATATTTTCGGTTCAATGCGGCACGGGTGATGAATGAATGAATAGCGAGCCACTTCTCGAGTCCAAACATGATTATCCAAAATGCTAATGTGCGCAGAGCCTTTGATCACCGTGTTACTGTTTTATAAGCCATCCGCTGTCATCTCCGGGCAGGACTGACTTATAGCTCCTAATTAATATATCAGACGGGCTGCGCTGCGTTTGCATTCACACACACATACACACACACACACACACACACATGCGCGCACACACGCACACACTCATGCTAATACAGACTCAATGGAGGAACTTTTCCCTAAAAGTCTCTGGACGACATTCTCCCTTCCTCGGCCGTGGATAGAAAACAAGTCATTGACTGTTATTGATTGTTTCAGGTCGTTTTTCTCAATGAGGACATTAGTGATTGTAAAATGGACATTGTGGCTGAATGAGACGTATGTATATATCTTCATGATTTTCAGTCATTTTCATAGATTAGACACTCAGCCAAAAACAGCAATCAGCAGATTGATCGTTTTAGTTTAACAACATGTGATTACAAGTACATCTATGTTCATTATGGCAGAGATCAGAGTCTGATTTGCTTTGCTGTTGAGCAGTTTGGGTCGTAACCAGGCCTGATGTTGGGAAGTTTCAGAGTTGGTTGGTTTTTGACTCAAAGGAGCCACAGATTAAATAATTGAATGAATAAGGTTGTACTTGTGGCAAGATGTAAGAATGGGAAATTTGTGGTTGAGAACAACTCACAACATGAAATGAAATGAAATCACAACAGAATAACTCAAATTTGTTTGACGCTAGTGTGTTTTTGTAGTCATTTAACAACTTTATTGGCCATTCAGTTCTTTGAACACTTTTTTTTTAATCTTAGCCTTTTGCTAACGCCGCTATTCTGCATCAACTCTGAACCCGATTTTATGATTCCAGAGCTGAATCACTTTGATTACATGTAATAAATCCACATCCTTTTATCCTAATGGCAAATTGAGGGGAGAAGTACAGGCAGATTGTGAACTTGCGCCATGCGTGGTGAGTCATATACATTATGCTGCCATTACGCATTTGTACCTGATACAGAATGGCTGCAGCTCTATTAACTTATCAGAAGGGACAAGAGAGAGAACATATGGCACAAACTCCACGAGAGGAGACGACTCTATCTGACAGAGACGGCATGGCGAGCTGTTTCATCTCGTCTCTTCGCTTGATGTGGAGGAACTACTTTGTAGTTTGTGTCGATGTGCGATTATTCCTGTCGACCGGAAGAAGTGCCTTTGTCTGCGCGCTTAGACTGGCGCAGCTGGCCTGAATGCGGCTCCGAGTGTCTGGAGAACAATGACTGTGATTGACCGATGACGAACGTTCCACCTGGAACCTGCCCGTCTTAAAGTTAAATTGTGGCGTTTTTGCGCTGAATTTATCCGAGACAAAGTGTGGCGAAATCGTTCTGCAGTGGTGATTTAACAGAGAGGAAATTGCTCTCTCTCTCTCTCTCTCTCTCTCTCTCTCTCTCTCTCTCTGTCTATTTCTCTCTCTGTTAAGCGATTGTTCTGTTTGACAATGCTTTTGGAGTATTTTGAAATGTGATTTCTGCAAAAGGGAGGAGAAAGGGTGTGGCAAACAAAGTGCATTTTAGTTCTCGCTCGAAAAAAAAAAAGAAAAAAAATGAGCTGGACTAGATTCTGCAGCCGGCACTTTGAAAAAAACCCAGAAATTTTACATTCCAGAGTTGCCCTTGGAGACTGCACAAAAGCCAGTTATGTTTAGCACATGTCCATGTTTTATTTAGATCCCTCGCTGCGCTTTCACGTGCTGAACGAGCAACACATCTGGAAAAGTGACACACACACACACACACACACACACGTCTGTGTTGTCTGACATGTTGAAAAGGAGGATTTAGGCGCACACGGAAATAATCTGTCCACATCTCGCCTCTTCCCTCCCTCCCCTGTCCTCCCCTCAGTGATGGCCTCTGCTGAGCAGCCGTGCTCCAGCTTCCACCAGCAGCACTGCGCATAAGGCAACACACCCACCTTTGCCCTCCTGCCACAGAAGTGAGAGAGACACCACCATGTACAGCGTGGAGGACCTCCTCATTTCGCACGGATATAAATTGCCCAAGAGCGGCCCTCCATCTGCCACGCCTTATGACAAACGTCCTGCCGAGTGCCAGCGCGAACTCGTGGACAACCGGGCGGGCCGGGGGACGCTGAACGGGTACGAGGCGGACCGGGGGGCGTCCATCACAGGCATCTACGGCAGCAGGCAGGCGCTGGTGAAGGGCTACCCCGCCACAGACATCGAGAGCGGGGAAAGGAACCAAAGGAGGAAAGAAGCCGGGATTGGTATCCTAGGTGACGCTCAGCCCCTGGGTGATTCTCTTGCCACAGATAGTGGGTGAGTGTGTTTTTTTTTTCCCTCTCTTTTGCGACCCCCCTCCTCAGACACACACACACACACCTTTTACCTTCTCTCTTTTCCTCTCCACCCACCCCCCCCTCTCCACCCCTTCTCACTGGGGCCCTTTGGTATTGCATGCAAAACTGAGTCTGCACTGCGCAGGGTTTTTTTTCCTCCCTCCTCTCTTCTCTTTCCCCTCCTTCCAGAGCTGCAGAACACTGTGGCTGCAGCAGCACCACTGACATATCTTATGCCGGGATATGAGGGATTATGAAAGGTGCCTTTGCGCTTTGAGTTTGAGTTGTTTACATGCCTGCGCAATGAGAGAGGTGGCTGGCGTCTCTGTGGAGCCCACCCATGCCCGTGCTATCGTCTCAGCAGCCTCCACCAGGCAGGCAGATGTAAACAGCAGCACTAGACAGAGAGCAAACTGAGGAGGACTGAACATGCCTCAAGACAGGCGCGTAATCACTCCACTGTAAACACTGGCACTGTGAATCACGCCCAGCACGTGCTCTGTGATGTAAGCATGTTGCTGGGCAAGTGTGCTCAGCGCGGCTCCCCTCAGCCATACAGTAGCATATGCTGCTGAGGATGATCCATTGACTTTGCTGCTCAAATGAATGAGTACAGTGACTAACGCCGTGCAGTGCAGATATTAGATGAAGCTCTTAAAGGGGAGTAATTGCGATTCATTCGATTTTTACGTTTCCCTCTGAATTATTTATTAGGCTGTATATTTTATGAAGGCATATCGTTTGGATGTATAGATGATATACATATTTCTAGATTTGTTTCGGGGTTTTTTTTAAGCGCTATCCACAAATCACGATCTCATAGCGGATCTACCGCTGTTGTGAACCAAAATACAAATATCGATGGATTTCGTTCGAAAGAACCGCTGGTTGCGTCTTCATTTCAGCGAGGGATTTTAAACCCACACTCCCTCATTCCTCGGTAAGCGACTGTCATGAGGGCGGCTTAAAAACAAGCTCAGATGTGCCTGACGGCCTGTGGATGTCACAGTGCGTCGCTCTGCTTTGTTCCACAGCGCTGTGCCACCTCACCAGCGACGAGCTCGACACACTCAGGACTTTGAAAGCGCTCAATCAATGCGATTTAGCCAAATGACCTTCCCCAACACACACACAGGTAGAGCTCTTTTTGGAGCCTTATCTCAGGTAATTGTTTTGACAGTGCGGCATGCGTTTACGGCCGTATCCCGCACATAAGAGGTAAATATGGAAGCGTAACTAAAATCATCTCCAGGCAGCGCTGCTTTATCACACTACAGTGGAGCCACTGTTTTGAGTGTGCCAACCGTCACTCGTCACACATTAGCCATTTCATGTTAAATTCAGCAGGCATTTTCCCAGTGATATTCACGCCTGTGGTTTTACATATTTACCCTAGCAACAATTAAAGAGAAGCTCTTATTTTGGTTCTCCTCTGTTCTATCGTGGTGCAGAATACCTTACCTGTCGTAAAGGACTCTGCGTTATCATTATCATCACTATCATCATCAACACCATCAATTATGCCAAGGAAAAGCAGTTTTGCTTTCATGTCAGATCATGCAGGACGGGGGGGGGGGGGTTTGCTTAGACTATCCTAAAGGACCACAGTCGCTGTCCGGATGACCAGCTTCCAAGATAAGGTCAGCACAATTTAATATGCAGATCATATTGCAGCAGCATCACAATTTCATGGTTTCTTCAAGGGACTCAAAAGCCGCTGACCTAAGCATTCCTGTCTCATACGTGCTGGCTCTCCTTGATTAGGTTGCACTGGGGAGCCGATCCTGCCAAAGCAAAGACACATGTTTGAGACTGGCACAGGTGTATCATCATCTGAAGTTTGGGAATAACCAAATCTAACAAGGGTGGTGATGTTTTATTACATTAGCACAAACACTAGGATTAGATTCTTCACTAACTTTTCAATACTTATAAAGAGTAGAGGCTATTCTGTGTGATCACATGTGCGATCACTGGAGGTCACATGATGCTCATTTTTCAACTTCTCTTACCACAGGACAAGTAGATTCAGTCCCCAGCTCACTCTCCTTCAGTGTCTCATTTCTTTTTTATTCACACTTAACTTTTCGGTCTTTTCACAGGTTCTACGACGTTCCCAGTTTGACTTATTCAGAGCCGCTGAGCTATGACGAGCGGGATGTTTCCTACTGGCGGAGGCGAGGCCAGGACTTCAGCATCCTTCTGGACTACGCTGATGGCAGGGAGCTGAGGGCCTCTGCTGGTGCATGGAGGCCACAGGCCCTGATTACAGCAGAGGAACACAGAGCAGAGAGGCAAGCGCAGCAGCTATGGGAGGACATTTCCTGGCTGAGGGACCTGGACGCAGCCCCTGGTCAGCTGAGAGTGACCGGGGAGAGGAAGTGCCAGAGCCTCGGTACCGAGGAGTGGAGGCCCGCTGTGGGCCTGGGAAGGCAGCTATCAGACGGGGACGGGGACAGGTGGGCTCAGGAGCAGTACCGCCTGAGGACACCCGAGGGGTTTTTTCACCCCAGAACTAAAGCAAAGTCTCAGTCTCTCCCCAGAGTTTTGTCACCAGATGGAACTAGCGGTAGAGAGCTCATACCATCCAGGCCTAGCCTACCTGATAGACAGAGGATGAGCAGCACTGTCTTCTCTGGGCCCTATAGTAGGTATATCTATAGTGGTGCTCTTGTCAGGGACCGGTGGGGTAGGAATTCTGGGCCAAGCAGCAATGTTGCACTTTTACCAAAGCCCAGGTTCAGCAGGCCTTTAAAGCCTCCGTCATATGAGATTCACCAGCAGACTAGGGGTAGCGCAGAAATGCTTGCTATAGACCAGGGTGCCAAACAAAAAGAAAGGCCTATCTATTATCCAAGGGTAGGGGAAATGAGACAAGACTATTACGCACAACACTCTGCCATCACTGGAATGGAGCCCCCTGGCTACATCCCACCCCCGTCTTATAAAAGAGCCCCGCCCCCGAGATCAGTTTCAATCAACCGCAACGAAATGGCAAACCTAAGATGGAGGGCGGAAGCTCTGCAGATGCCCAGCTCGGATCCTGGACGGTGGTTTTGCAGACAGGCAGGTGGCTCGTGGCTGGAGCATTATGGAGAACGTGCTGCATCTTATCGAAAACAGGTACTCTCTGGACATGAGGAGCAACCAGGTCACGCCCGTCAATTACCCACCGAAGACCCAAGAGTGAAGCAAATCTCAGGAGGGCCTAGCGGAAGTTCTCTCACTGACTCAGACAAGATACGCAACATCAACAAAGAGACTCCACCCGCTAAGATTTTAGGACAATCTACTCATGACAGTGCCTTTCCTCCCCAACAGGGGTCAGCTCTCAATACTGACAACCGCAAAACAGCTCTCACTGACAGCGACGGCAGTATTCGATGGAGCAACAGGGGAATAAGCAAAAAAACTGACAGTGTAGCTCCTGAACAAAACCGTAGTCAGTTTTTCCCTTCGTCTATTCTGGGTAAACCACCACCTCCCCCGTGCAAGCCGGCCGACCAGGGTGTCTCTGAAACTGTGACAGAGGTAAAGAAGGCAGAACCACCTGAACCTCCAGAAAAAGAGAAAACCAAGAATCTCAAAAAGAGACTTAGCGAGACGATTTTTTGCCTGGTGTCTGTCCCGGTGACTCCCCAACTCACCGGGACAATCCGTGATCAGAATAACAACAACGAGAAGTCGCCAGACCCAGCAGACAGTCCCAGTGAGAACAAAACTGGCCATTTAACAAACCAAAGTCTCCAAAGCACATCTTCAGCTGAGGCTGAGCTGCAAGCACTAACTGGTAGCATAGCGAGCAGCAAAACAAGCAGTCGAGCAAGCAGTAAAATGTTTAAAAAACTACCTTGCAGACCCCCGAAGATAAACCATTACAAGGAGATGAAACTGTCAGGAACATGGCCCTCAAACCAGTATCGAGACCAGGAGACACAAACTAGCCCCGAGGCCCGCAAAGCTGCCCCTGATAACAAGGAAGCACAACAAGACCCTGTCCCTCCTAGCACTGAAGTCCCTCCTGATAGCAGCGGTGTAGTGGGCACTGCCTTCAGTTTTCCTATAAAGGGAGTGAAGAGCCTGAAACTGTCGAGCAACAGCGCCTTCTCCCTGACATCCACCTTCTCCAACCAGCTGAACAAGAGCACAGCTCAGCAGCCAGCACTAACACCCTCAGGAAACGTGGAGGACGCCAAACCAGCAGCAAACAGCGGACAGGAGACATTCGAACCGTTTCTGCTGAAACCAGCCACCCAGCGACCGTGGGATGCTGTCAAAGAGCTGGAGACCATCCAGAAGGAAGTCCAGGATCAGCAGCAGCAGCAGCAGCAGCAGCAGCAGAGCAACAAACAACCCAGTGTTGACAAGTGCATAGAGGACCTCAACGAGGCCTACAAAGACATCTTGGAGCTAGGCACTGCCAGCAATAAAGTCCCGAACGGTTCTGTTCAGATCCCTGAGCGTATCAAAATACGGTTAACGTCAGAACCTCTCAACAAACCCAGCAGCCTTAGGCGCAGTGCAGTAAGCTGGTCTGTTGACCCAGAATACAGGGAAGTCAAGAGCGCCTTCTCCAGGCCTGCAACCAAGTCGGTAACCTTCAGCAAGCAGCTTAGGGAGGAGCTCCCCGTCCCGCCTCGGGAGACGGGATTCAGAGAATACAGGGTCGTCGCGCATCTCTCACGAAGACGGAGCACCGATGGCAGGACGGTGAAGCTGGACCTGCCAGACGAGCCGATCGAGACGCCGCTTTGTGACTTCAGTCCGACAACGCACACCACCGCAGCTGAGGTACCGTGGGCCGACAGACAGCCCATGCAGGACGCCTCCACGCTCACCAGTCCTCCAGATTACGAGGACATATGCCAGACTTTGCGTCAGACTAGGGACTCGGGGGACGCCAGTAAAGCGTCCTCGGGCAATCTTAAAGCTAACGACGCAGAGCCTCTCCAAGATCTCGGTGTTGACTCAGAGGAAGAGTGCCCCATTTGCAAGCGAGAGCTGGAGAATCAAATGAGACAGGGTCCGTTGCCTCCGCTTCACGAGGAGAACAGCTCAGACAGCTCGGCCAATCAAAATGGAAGCCCGCCACAGCGTGCTGCGTCAGAAAGTCCAGGAGAGGAGTCAAAAGCGGAGCAGCCGAAAGACTCCAGCTTGAATCAGTCCAGGTCCGACCTGTGCGGCGAAAAAGGGGAGCAGCCTTTGTTAACGCAGGAAAACGAGGGAGGGGGTGAAAAAGCAGACAATGCTCAGCCAGAGAAGATGGACAGTTCGTGCACAGCCAATCTTGCTGAGAGCGTACCACCAGATGGTGCTACAGAGGAGATTACATCCACAACATTAGCGACTGATGTGCCTGAAGACCTCCAAGTCACGGAGGAACAGCGTGTTAGTGAAACAACGGCAGAGGGGGAAACGCCTGATGGCAGTGCAGACAAACAGACAGCTCAAGGGAAAAGTGAGTGTGAGGGGCAGGACAATGCAAAGCCCAGTGACAAGCAGGAGCAGGAAAAGAAGACATTCGCTATCGCAGAGCTCAGACTCAGTTTACGGACTCATTTGGGGCGAGACCACCCAGGGTTGCCAGAGTTTCCTCCAGATAGACTGCCACTTTCTGTCCCCCCCACCTTAGATCGCAGGTTGTCTCTCAGCTTGGAGGGGGAGAGGCGGAGCAAGGGTCCCTCGCAGCGAATGGAAGCCTTGCAGAACAAGTTGGCTATTTCCCCAGGCCGGGTGGCGGTAGAGCGCCTGGCCCGGATGAGAGATGTGGACGTTATGTATCGTATGAGGCGTCTCAGCATCAGAAGCACTGACTCTGGGGAGACGGAGGCAGACACAGAGGGGGAGGGCAAGGACGAAGAAGCAGAGGAGCCCCATCCTGCTCCTCAGACAGACAAGGAGAATGAGCAAGAGGTCACCCATTCACAGCAGGTCTCTGAGGAGACGGTGTTGCAAGACGAGGGGACATCTCTCAGGTAAAAACATGACGACAAGGTTTGAGAATAAGTTCTGAGGTTTCCTGCAGATAGAAAGTGAGAAGAACGTTCAGATAAGTGTATGTTGATAAGACTATGTAGTTTGAAACCTTATTTAGCATATTTATTATCAAACTATTAACAAACTTTGAGAAGTTTCATATTCTGCTGTAAGCAAGGCAAATGTTAAAGCGTCCTGCTGTTTAAGACCTCTCCACAAGATGGCGTTAGTGCCCGGAGAGAGACCGAGTCCTCATCCCTCCCCAGAGAAATTAAATCCATCAAACATTCAGTCTGGCTGACTGTAATAAACCTAATAAATGCAAAGCACACTTTAAAAGACTTTGTACGGTTCTGCCAAAACTTCATTACTTTTGACTGTGGTAGCTGCAATTTTTAGTCAACTTAAATGCTTTTTACGTCACCCGCTCCTCTTCAAGTATTTGACATAGATATAAACTGCATTTCTCTCTGAATACTGTTCTTCTCTATGTCCCAGAACCCCATGACCCCAGCCAAGTGGAGACAGTGTAGAAAGACTCCGTCCATCATCTCCATCTGAGGTTTTTAGCTCCAACACTGTGACCTGGCTGCCTACTAGAATGCCTTCATCTCATCTTGACACTGAAATGGCCTTCTTGTCCGACAAGAGCATTGTGTACACCTTCACCCTTGGCGCTGCGTTGACTACTAAGAGTGCTGTTCCACTGCCAAAGGGAGGTGCCCCTTTAACTCGTGGGGCAACTTCCATCCTGAGTCCGTCCCCGGCCTTCCCAATCCGACTCCCCGACTTCCCCATTGACCGCCATCCCCAAGCCCATCTCCCAATAGGGTTCCTACTAGTTAGTCTTCTTGTAGCGGCTTGTCCTTTTGATTCTATCCTCCCTATGCTTTTTTTCTCATTGGCAGACATTATGCAATTCTGTCGTGCATTCTAGAAACTTCTGAAATGTCCATAGTGAATACAGTCAAGGCATTTTCTGCTTACCGGACGAATCTATTTGTTTACGGGCAAGCTGTTAAGGATATGAATGTAAGCATTTATGTTTAGCCTACAGTAGATTTAGAAGGGTTGTCGTCACAAAAACCTGTTCTGTTGCATTTAAACTACACCAAAATAAACTGCGTATCTGATTGTCGTGGCGAGGCGACAGCTGTTTTAGAACTAGACATCACTGTCTCTGGCTCAAGAACTGTTTTGATTTTCAGATGAGATCAATCAGCCTTTCTTTTTTAAAAGTGAATGACATTGTGCCCTGTCTCATTGCTTTTGTACACTCTGCAACCATGACCCATAGAGCTCTTCAATGAAGAGTGACTCTGCTCCACATGACAGACGTGATAGATCAGTGACCTGTTACACGATACGTTGGTTCTGGGCTAGACCGGGAGAGTTGCCTTCTTTAACAAGATGTGTGTCAGTCTCCTGATCAATCTAATGTTTGGCTCCTATTTCCAGGTAATTTCAGGAAGCAATAAAGGCAAGAGCTGAGTCTGAGAGTTGGTCGGCAACTGCGATTAGAATTAAAGGTGGTTGTGGCGGTAGAGAGCCGAGAAACAGATATGTAGAGCAATATTGTTGTACAAACAGCTCAGTGGTTTAGTGGAGCTACCTGTAGAAACCATTGTCAGGAGTTTTAATGTGAACGTGTCATTGAAATCATATTACAGGGATATGGAATCGTGTCAGGGTATATGGGCGCTGAACAGAGGGTGGGTGCTTTATGTCATGATAAATATCTATGTTCATTCATCTGTATCGCAAAGAGGCAACATTTCACTGAATATTTATTTTTCTTATCATCAAATTGTTGATCAGTTTGCATAATGTACAAAATAAAGTATATTTTAAATATTTTGAGAGATATTTTATATTTAACCATGGAATTTTATTTCTCCACGCTGATATCAAGCTGAAAGTATCATGTCTGTATAGTATCATATTGAGAGTATACATAATTTTCTAGTGCTTTAAAATCTAACAGAGCGATATAGGATGGGGTGACCCCGTGGTGTGCCTTGAACACACGCTTTGGTTTCAATGAGTGATAGGGGTCATCAGTGCCAGAGTGGACACGAAGGGAACTTTCTGATTGTGATTTCCTCTTTGATAGTGCTTTTTTCATACGCTTTCAGAGTCAATGTTGGACGCTCCTTGTGATATTTGACACATCCAATCCATCCTCAGCTGTACTTCCTGTGTTGGTGGTCACGCGTGGCCTTTGTCTTATTTTTGTCCCTGTATGTCTTCCAGATCAAATCGTGTATTGTTCTGTTGCTGTTTCCCCTCAGACAACGTATTTAGAAATAAAATTGGGATTTTTTTGCTTTTCCCTCCTTTCACCCTGTCTTCCTTCTTCCCCCTGTCCTCTCAACCTAACCCTTCTCTCTGTTTCACTCATTACACGGCGTGCTCATTTTGTGTAAATTGTTCTGCTGTCTCTAATATTTATTGCACTAAAGGATACAACGCGGCGTGCTATTTCTTGGCTAAAAACCACATAGTTGCAAATAGTTGGATAAAAAACTACAGGGGTTTTTAATAATTTTTAAATCGTAACCTAAACAAATAACTTGAGAAAATGGATGTGGATTAAAAACAACTTTTGCAAATGTGTGGTTTTTCCACAATGGCAGTCTGTAGGACTCATCACGGTTTAATCACTCATCTCGAGTATCACTTAATTGTTATGTAGCATTTTACAGCTGTAGCATTTTATCAACTCAGAACTCGGTCTAAGCATTTCAACCATTTCTTGTAAATTTGAAAACAGTCATATCGCCTTATTATGTGTGCATTACATTATACTCCAGGCAATGCCAAATACTAACGTACTAAGCACTGTTTCATACCTTAGGTTTTACAAACAACTTACTGTTCTGCCCTGCCTCTGGCTGGAGAGGTACAGTAGCATTGTGCATAGTTTCCACTCTTCATGCTGTTCATCTGTAGTAACATTGGATTGAAAAAAGAAAAATTCAAACTATACAAAAAGCAGAGTTTTAAAAGGTCCAGGAAGAAATTCAGTGTTTTAAGACTAGTCCATGGTCAGCATCACAGAGGGGACAAGCTAGCGAGCCCGTAATTACGAACCCATCTCATTTTCAATTCATTTTGAGACTGAAAGGCCTGGCCTTGGTCTTGTGTGTAAACTGCCCCTGACAACATTTAAAAGCTATTTCAGTACATACGAACCCCCCCAATAATTGGCATGTCAGGTACACTTGAACATAGTGTCATTTGACTTTTTGTACTGCAGGTTATGTGCAACATGAAGTAATTATGCACACTTGTAATATTTTCTATTTTCATATGAGATTTAAGTGCTTTTTGTACTCACTGACATCTTTTTTCTTCCTTGCATGAAATGCAAGAGAGAGGAGGAAAAAAATGTTTTTCATAAAATATATTTGCATTTGGTACTCCAATAGTAAAACCGGTGGGCAAAACATTATGTTTCATAATTTAATTTACAAAACTATGCCAAGTATTTAAAAGCTATTTTTAGAGTAAATCAAAAGAGAACTCATCCATTTTTTTCCTTTAAGACATGCCTTTATCTTTGTATCTATAAATATGAGCATAATCCATAGTCATATGATTGTGCTACTGTTGTATGATACTGCAGTCTGATTCATAAATAAACTCTTTGCATGAAATTCACGTCTTTGTGATCAATTCCTCCCATGCGATCAGTAGGGATCACTTCAAATGCCGCAAGAGGTTAACAAATCCACTGGTCAACAATACTTGAAGGATTACATGTCTAAAGTAATGTACACTTGTGTAATGACCGTTACAACCCAATTACACATCCAGGCCGTCACACCAAGTTCCACAGTGCCGGCCAAACCAGTACTCGAGCTGAGCCTTGTGTAAATCTCTCAGCATGCTCTCTGGATGTCATCCATCCCGAGAAGCTGCTTGAACTCCTCGGCGTGCATCTTTTTCGAAAAGGAGATTAGAAGTGTGATTAGTAGTTAGTCTGATGTGACACCTCATTGATCTCTATATAGGCACACTTTCTGTTTCGCTGACATCCCACTACAAAAAGACTACAAGGCATTCTTAGGCTGGCTGGTGCCTGAGGGCCTGTGCTATAAGCAGTCACACCTCTAAGCTTGCAGCAGCTTGCAAAAGCAGGTTGATGCAATTAAAAAAAGGCACATATGCAAGGTACATTCATGTGTAAATAATGCACATTATTTGCATTACTTTGCATTCATGCAAATCAAGGTGCCACAACTCTTTTGACCACATGTGAACAGAGAAACACATTCACCAACACTTATTCCCCTCCTCCACTACACATTCACAGGCACAGCCAAGGCTCAGTTTAATATTTTACTTTTCCAGCCTTGGATTGTACCTGTCGGTCGAGGCTCCATGCGAACCGTCTGAGTCACGATATTACGTCACGCTGTGCTATCGCGACCCCGCCCACGTGGAGGAAGTACTGACTGACAGGACAGAAAACATTTTGCCAAACCGTGTGTGGCGGAAACTGGGTATTAAAACCACAGTAGGTAACTTTCTCTAGAGGCAGACTCACACTTTCACCCCTCAGCTCTGCAGAAGCGCCTTTCCGCAGCCGGAGACCGTGAGCTAGTAACCATGGCAACAGAGAAAACCAGGTAGGGAGCATGGCGCAGTCACAGGTAAGAACCAAACTTTGAACGATATATGATCTACATTATGACTCGCATAGACACAACTAAATCACGTGATTTTCTTTCTTGGAAAAGGAAATAGAGCCCAACCCTAACCCATCTCACATTACACTGTCAGGAAGCAGTGACAAATGTTCTAAATAAAAAAAGAAAAGAAAGATAAGTTACTCATCACTGCATAAGTATTGTGTGTTGCTATAGTGGTGTTATTGCCATAAAAGTAGTGTTCCTTGTTCCTTGTAACGCTGGTTGGTTCAGTTCCTTATTGATTTGTTTGTTGTTAAATCAGGGACAATGCACAAAAGAACATCAATCTCATAGGAGAAAAGATGTAATGAGCCGGGTTAGAGCAATTTTGCTAATTTCCACCTGTTGTCCTTTGACAGATAAGAGCAAATAAAAAACACGACAATGTTAAATGATTATGATACAACAGAATGTGATGATGTGAATGGCCATAGTATTTTAGAGACAAACAGGACAGATTTACAGAAACAGAGGATGAGATGTTGGGCTCGTTCCAGGGACTAAAGGTTCCTAGAACTAAAGGTTCCTAGAACTATAAAGGTTCCAAGAACTATAAAGGACACTTTGAAGGTAACATATTGGGCAGGGAAGGTAGATGGTTTGCACGTGGGGTGAGGGGGGAAGACAGCCTGGACAGGTCTCCAGTCCATCACAGGCCACACACATGCATTCATTTTCACACTCACACCAAGGGGCAATTTGGGGTCTTCAACTGTGGGAGGAAATCAGAGTTTCCTAAAAAACAACAGCACAGACACAAGGAGAACCACACACCACCTACCCCTAGCATACACTGTTGTCCTATTGTCCTTCCCCAGAAAGTTTCTTAAATGTTCACACCTGGCCTTTGTGGATCCAACAATCAACCTTCCAGTCCTCAGGGGACTGACCGAGCTGAATACTCAACAGAGTGAAGAAGAAGCCTCTTGGATGAAGGTGAAATGTCTTCAACAATCCAAACAAGTCCAGTTACCATGGCTCCAAATCGTTGGATTATTCATTTTAACATTTTATGCATGTGGTGAATGTGATGAACCACAGGATATAACAGGATCAGGATGAGTTATACTCACCACTACAAATAGGAGCTGATGTAATTGTCCATGTTTTTTTTTAACATCTCGTCTATTTTTTCTGTGATTAGTAATATCCTGTAACGTTGTGGACATGAGGCCAGTCGTGTCCTCGTCATGTAACAGTCCCACTGGTATTACTCTCCAGCTGTCGCTCTTTTACAGCAGCCCTGTTGTCCAGAGCCAGACCACAGTAAGTCAAGTACATATCTGCCATTACTGCACAGTGCACACCTGTCAAGCGTGTTCCCCGCTCTGGGAGTAAGCGACTCCATTAATGGCACAGTGGCAGTTGTCGTCTCTCCAGTCCTTTGTCACTCGGACATGGACCGCATTCTTAGCTGTACTGTACTCCTAAACTGGAACCAAAGATTCTTCTGAAGTTTCCACTTTTACATCAAATACTTCCGTCTCAGTACTTTCAGTAGAAACAGGCACCGAATGTGCATGTGGTGTTGTACTTCCTCTCTCCACAAGATGGCGATAAATTGACATAGTTGAAATAGTGCTCTCCGCCTTTAGTACCTTTACCTATTTGAGTCCATTCATATATAAATATAGCATGTATCTTGTCACTTGTCAACACACACATGTGCTTATTAGGACAGTCTACCTCCAAATAAGCTCAATTCCATTTAAAATACATGGAGTGACTTCCAAAAGAAGCGGCACCATTAGGGACAGTGTCAGTGTCTTCATTGATCGAATTAAGGATATGTATGAGTATAAGCCAGTGTGTCCTATAATGAGACATAGTGGAAAGCAGTGTTAAACAACTGTATGCTACCTGTTCTGACATTTTGTACCAATCACCTAATCAAATGCCTTGCAGCTGCATGACTACGGTGTATAACTATCTGGCAATAAATCTGATTCTGATTTCCATTTTCAGAGTCGATTGGAGACTCTTAACGGATTGTTGATGACCTTTCAGAAATATTAACATTGCTCCACTGTTTTGCATTTGTGCAAAACTATGCGATCCATTAAATCAGCAGTTTGAACATTCATCGTTGGATGCATTGTTGGATGATATTGACACAAGTGTAAATTGAAAACCGAACGTGTCGAGAAAGCACAGGTTTCCCCTTCCAGCTCGTGCTGTGTGCTGCAGGAGCCGAGGCTCTGCGGTGTAAGAGCCCCTGCAGAGCCGGGACCACACTGTGCTGCTGGACTGTGGTTTAACAGCTGATTCGATCCCCCCTGTGCGGGGAGCCTGACGCTTCCTGGCTATTTATGGCAGATGCCCCTCTATCGAGGCCGCTCTCTTCAGCCCATACATGGCTGTTGTGGGATGAGGTTACCACGCCGGTTTTGGCCCGCACGCTCCCAACCCCTTGGAAGCAGTGTTGTGTCGCGTTTTGCCATCACTCTGAACCATCAGACCAGTGTCCCGAGCCTGGCTTCACAAGAATGGACATTTTAAGAGCCTCAGTTTTGACTTTTGGAACAGTTTGACTAAGCCACTTGACTGAAGGAGTATCAGTCTGTCTGGTGTACCTTTTTCTCCCCTTCTCCTGCATCCCCCGCTCTCTCCCTCCGGTTTGCTCTCCCTCTCCCCTCTTTTCTCTCCTCTTTGCTCGGCTGTTCCTGGACTGATTTATTTGGCCCGCAGTGGCAGAGCGAGTGGGAAAGCACCAGGTTATATTTGTCAGCTGCTTGGATGTATTTCCTTGTGGTTGATTTTGGATCCTGTGTTTGGGTTTACCTGCTCACACCTGCGCCTCCTGCCTCCTCAGCACCTGCTTCGCTCTGAATGAAGATCTCTTGAGACCTTTTGTTTGCCAGTTTTAATATCTCTTACCAGGAGTAATGGACTTCATCTGTGAAGCTTTTTTCTCTGTCTTTTCTTATTGGAACTAAAGCACTGTAAGTATTGCTTCTCATACCGATAAACTCATGCATGCTGTGATTTATATTGGAGCTGACGGCTCTTTTAGATGAATCTGGAAATCATTTATCGAATGTGATACAGCCCAGTGTTGGGCTGCGATTTCTTGGGAAAAATAGTATGTAGATAAACTGATGTTTGCCTGTTGATTTACAATGACCTCGATGTGATATAAATCTTGAAATCAAAGGTCATGAGTGTGCCTTAGATTTCTACAGGGTTTTGGTCCAGACAGTCAAGATACATTTTTATTAAGATCAGTAAGAGGGCGAAACCCAGTTCTTTAGATGAGAGAAATGTATGACAGCTGTAATTTTTCATGCCCCAGTTAATGGGGCAACTGATGGACCACTGCTAACCCAGTTCTATCGTGTCATCTGGAGTTTGAGCCAAAGTGAAACCAGGCTTTCCTGAGGAAACGTGAAATATGATCTGACAAATAAGTATAGCTTAAAAAATGTACTTTCTGTTTTTAATTTGTTTGATTATTGATAGGCCACAGTATGTAATTCATCAAAGCTATACCAAGCGATTTGTTTAAGAGTATGAGTAAGATCTGCAAAATGGCTCAATCAATCAGGCAAATATAAGAACGAGAACAAGACAACCACTGTGCTTTATTTTCTGGAGGCTGCCAGTTAAAGCACTGCACTCAGTTGATTGTTGTATGATGGGGGAGTTCAGTCATCTCCAATCTCTGATATTTCTGCCTCTCGGCTAGAATATGGTGCCAGAACTTAACAGCACCTGACCGGTGTCTGGTTTAGGCCCGTTCCCCAGAGGACTGGATGCAGTGTCCCAAACAAGCCTCCCTCTTGTTGCTCTCCACTGTCTCAAGTAACCACATGAGTATTAGCATTCCACACTCCAGATTATGGCTGTATGTTGGTATGTGTGTGCAGCTGATCTATCGGCTATGCGTCAGGGCCTGGTGTGTTGTTCCAGCGCTGGCCAGCCGTCGTTTCCCGACACTTTTGTTTTTATAGTGAGTGCGTGTGACTCGGTGCAAGCAGTTGCTCGCTCGGGGGGCTCTGCACCTGCTGCAGCCGTCAGAACGAGCAGACAGGTTTACTGGCCAAACCCAGGCTTGACCTTCTGCCACTGGATTCTATTCATCTGCTTATAAGAACAGACTTGGACCCGTCTCAAAGGGTTGCAGACTCATGCTTGTATTATTACCCGGCTGCGATTGAAGCACTGACTGAAGGTATAAACCCAGGAGGTGACATAGTGACTGAGAGGTTAGCACCTGTTGCCTCGTGGCAAGAAGGTTCTGGATTCAGCTCAGACTGAAGGCCACTGAGTGTGCAGTTGACACGTTCTCTCTGCCTCTGTCTGGCTCTTCTCTGGGTTTTTCCAGACAAATGAGGCTGGAGACTCTAAATTACTCCTAATTTGAGAATGTGAGTGAATGGTGAGTCCCTTCCCTGGGATTGACCTGAGTTCTTCTTTAATAACCAAGGTCATTCATTCATTCATTCATTCATGACATTACCAACTTTGTACATAACAGTGTCACAGGGGTCTGGTGATGTCCTTTCTCTGGCACGAGGTCAGATTCTGACGTTTCTAAAATACCTGCCTCTGTGAGCACGGTAAAGATAAATCCCTCCTGCTGCAAGTGTTTAAAGGATGAGAGCACCCTCAGGAACGAGTTTAGTGGTGTGATACTGCTCCATTCTTCATCCATTCATTCATTCTCCTGGTCCTATTCAGGAGAGGAGCCGGATGACCTGATGAATCTGGTCCCACGCAGCAGCTTTAATCTGTAGCTTGTAGTCAGCAGCGTCTCGGGTTGTCCGCCCTGACTGTCAGCACGTGTGCTGTCAGAGAAGCAGAGAGTCGTCCTCAGCTCCTTATGGCCTGCTAACATGGTGACCTCCTCCTCAGTGTACAGTATGTATGACTGCTGGGTGGGTTACATCTACTCATAGATACTTAACAATTATAATTGTTATAGCAAAGGGATATGACTTGTATGTTGGTGTGAGAATGTGAGTTTACTCTTACTCTGGAAGTGAAACTTTTGTAAAACTGGCAAAAGTTTCCTAATAATCCATTCATCCATTATCTTATGGAACAGTAATAGTGTTAGTAAGTGTTCAAACTGTGGAACTAAAGCAGAAAATCCACTCAGGCACAGGGAGAATATGCAAACTCCACACAGAATGAGCCTCAGTCCAATCTGGGAGTCAAACCCATGTCCCTCTGGCTGTCGAGGAATGGTGCTAACCACCAAATCACTGTGCTGCTCTGTGATAACAATCTACCAAAGCAAAAATTGCAAAACCTCTAGTGAAATAGCGAAAGGCACAGATTCCGTTTCAGTCTAGTTTTTGTTTCAACCAAAGTCTTCCAAAGTTTCATATTCACATAAACTGACTCCTTAGGGTACTTTATGGCATTCCTTTGGAATTTCTGCACTGTTCCGAATCAATGAGATGGCTTAGGATGAGTTATTTTATGTAAGATCATCATATTACGTAAGAGAATATGTTCCCAGTTAATAACTTTGAGAGAGGATCATCAAGCAGCCTCTCCTGGCCTGAAACCCTCCTCGTCTGTCCTTCCCTGCCTCTCTCCTGCTCCGTCTAACAGTGTCAGAACTTCCCGAGTATCTCTCCTTAGCACTGGGCTCTGTGCTCATCGATACCCATATAAGAGCAGAGCAGACAGTTTTCTGTGCCGAGTGTCAGGCCGAGTTGATGCAAGGCAGGGTAGAGGAATGCTGATCTGGATCTAAAGAGCAGACTGCCAGAGTAAACGATTGAGGAAGGAGGAAGGACGCTGGTTCCAGCTCTGCTGGATCGGACTCTCATCTGAGCCGTGGAGAGCGTGTGCGCGCTGTACATGTGTGTACAAACGTGTTTATAGTAGTTCACGTGTGTGCTACGGAGCATTTGTGGAAGCTGACCCAAACGCAGGAGGTTTCTCCTAATAAAGGCAAGCGAGCTGTGGTCACAGTCTGTGCAGACGCCTACAAATGAATGGAGAAATACATCACTGATAAAACACAACTGCTTCGATTCTTCTAAACAGCTCACATCTGCCGCTGAGGGTAGGTCGTTCATTTCTAGCTCATTTCTATGCAACTTATCAAAGGCATGTGATGTAACAGTCCTGAGTGATCAATGATGGCAGAAGCGTTTCTCAGAATACGCCATTTGGTCAGACTTTATTGTACGTGACATTGGATTTGCTCCCTGTAAATAAAAAGAATAGAGTAGAATATGCCTTTGTTCAGCCCACAGCAATTTTCAATGAGGGTTTCTCCTTTGAGCCGATGGCGTGCAACAGCTGCAGGAAAGAGTCCAGGGCAGATTTCCACGGTGCGTCCTCATCCATGCTTGTGTGAGTCTGATCTGCAGAAAGTCACGCTGAGCGTCCGATACTGAGTCACACGGGGATTTTGTTGAGGTACGTCACCTCCTGGTGTTTACTCGATGTCCCGGGTGTTGAGTTTTATGGACGGGGGTTCGTGCGTTCAGTGTTGCAAAGTTGACGTTTCACATCTTTATTCGTCGGAGAAGCAGCTCGAGTCGGGCCAAGGGAGAGACGATGGAGCCGAGCGATAATGATGCCTGTAAAGAACGGCTTTTATGTGCAGACGGAGAACGGTATTAATAGTGTTTGTGTTACGGCTCATCAGTATCAGAATCGTGTTTATTGCCAGGTAGTTATACAACCTGGTTATGCAGCCGCAAGGTGGTAGCTGCTAAAGAGCAAGCAAGCAAGGGGCGAGGGACAACAACTCATTGTTCTCTATGTCAAACAGTCACTACGAAGCAGTCAGAGCGTATTATTGTGTATGAAGATAAACAGCAAAGCTATGTGACCGTCACTTGACTCACTCTGCCCTCCTCAGCCTGTTCTCTTGGACGGCTTCACTGTTTGTCTTATGTCAGTGAGGTCCACTTCTAAGAAAAGCTTTACAAATCACACGTGGCCTGTTTTGAAATTATTAAATGTTTACAGACCATCTGAACGGGCCGAGCCTGGATCATGTTTGCTGTTGCGGCAATCTAAGAAGGGCGTAAACAGAAGAAGGTAGACTCAGAGAAGGCAATCTCAAAAACAAAGTAAAGAGCACAAAAGGACGAGAGAAGGAGCTGATAGGAATGAGGAGGAGCAGCGGGTGAGCCGGACGTCAGGGATGACAAATGTGAGGGGAAAGAGAGGGGAAAGAGTGGGAAAGAAAACAAGGCCGAGCAGGGAGCAGGCGTGGAGACGGTCCCCTGGTAAACACGGCCGGCTGGCTGACAGGGTGACCTCTCCCCGAGGCAGCCACTCACAACACACGTTGCCTTATTAGGGGCGTCTACAGGGAGCGCAGGCAGACCAGGGGAGGTGTGTGCGCCTGTGTGTGTGTGTGTGTGTGGGTGGGTGGATGGAGGTAGAGGGGTGGAGGGGAGGGGGGGTGTTTGTGTGTGAAAGGGTGAGAAAACGCATCAGACAGCCGAGGTGAGAGAGTGTGCAAGTGAACAACCACGTCCCAAGCTGTGAAACCACAGTTCTTATTACTGTACCACGCCACGTATCACACAGAGTACAGTGGAGGGTTTCATGTTCACACTCAGGTCTATTCTATTCTAATCTAATCTATTTTATTCTATTCTATTCTATTCTATTCGGTCATGCCTACTCTGCATCTGGAGCTGTGTGATAGTGTTTTTAGCACAGCCAGAAAAAACATCATCTGTCATGTGTTTTGATTTTGATTGACCTAAACATTATTATGAATCAGTAGGGGGATATATTACTGTCACTGCTCTGCTCATCTCACTGTAGCTAATAACGTGATTTGACATTCGACATCCAAGCTTGTCCAAGCGATTCCTGCTGCTTCCCTCTTTTCTTGCGCTCTCTGGATTGTGTGAAGTGAGCGAACGATATGTCGTTGGAGGAGAAACACGTGTGCGTGATTGCAAAACGGCCACGTTGACCCAAACAAGCTGTTGCTGCTGCTGCCCGGAGCTGACGAGAGAGAGAGAGACGTGCACATCTGCACAGTCTCAGGTCGACTCGGTCCAGCTCAGACTTTTTCTGGAAAACAAAAATCTTATCAACATTAAATGCCAGGAAGACACTCAACTCCTCTATCTTCCTGTCAAGCACCAGGATATTTATCTCAGAGTGCATACACACACATGCACACACACACACACACACATGCACACACACGCACACACACACTACACTCCTAGCTGATGCTTTGACAACTCTATCAGATGAGATCATGTGCGTGCGCCCACTCTGCATGATTGTGTCTGTACGTCTGAGTCTGAGACAATAAATTTGAGATATGAAACGAGGAAGAGCAGAAAAAAAAGCCAAACGGCGACGCATCAATTAGGTTGAGTCATTTTTATAGGATTTTAATATTTAAAAGTGATGCCAGGATTCCTCACTAATGGTGCTGCGTTTAATGGAAATGATGAGGACGGCAGGAAATGATAAATTCTCCTCCGCTGTATTGCACACGACAGCTTAATAAAGACCGTCTCACAGCAGACGAGGCTGCTTGTAAAACAGGAAAAAACCCTCACAACGGCCATGAATCATATTGGCAGTGATGCATTGACTTCTATAACCTGGTGGACTGCAGCTGAGATATCATAGAGATGTGGCAGCGATATTAATATTAATGCAATAGTTTTAGGGTTAGTCGGTTAAACGGCACCTGGCTGTCATGGCTGAAGCATGCCGACGTGTGTGTGTGTGTGTGTGTGTGTGTGTGTGTGTGTGTGTGAGATACCGTCTGACTTCCAGTAGCCCTGGACCCCTATAACACCCCCTGCAGCCCTGCTGGCACCCTCCTCCAATCCTGTTCCAGAGTTTTTATCATCAAGGCTAATTTCTGCCTGTAATCTGATTAGGCCTCTGAGCAGCTTTAGCACCCTGCTGTGCTGTCTCTCTCTCTCTCTCTCTCTCAGCTACCTTGCGTGCACATTCACATCAACACACACACACACACGCACACCCACACACACACACCCACACACACGCGCAGTATGACATCCAGTCTGTGTTGGCTGCAGTTTTACTGCTGTGTAGTCACTCTGCGGTGGCTGTGTGCTCCTCTGCTTGTCCTTGTCCCTGCGTGTGTGTCAGTGTGAGTGTGTGTGTGTGTGTGTGTGTTTGCACCGCCACCCTCCATCCCTCCCTGACTGTCCGCCTGCCCTCGCCTCCTCCGCCGCTCGCCGCTCCGGCCCGTCCACCACCTTCCAGCGCCGCGCTGACCGCAGGGGAGTCTCAGCAAGCGTGGGCCTCCCTCTCTTCTTCTTCTTCTCCTCCTCTTCTTCCCTAAACATGTTTCGAAACCCATGGATCTCTAGTTTCCATGTGAACCATGTGCAGCCCTGTGGCCGAGGTAAGGCCTGTGAAGGGGTTGGGATTGCTCTGCCTATAGGATAACTTACTTAGCCCACGCGAATGCCCTTAACTGTGTAGACTGCTTCGGGGGGCTTGGCTAATGCAGTTTAGCTGCTTATTGGGATGAATGACGGAGTTTGGCGGCCGTCACTGATGCAGCGTGAGCAGGGGGGATTCGGTGCGGTTTCCTGGTGCCTGATGCATTGTTTCTGCTTCAAATTTGTTTGCCTGGCTGGATAAGATGGAAGAGGATTCGTGATGTATGTAAGAGGTACTCATCCCCCATCTAATACGTCTAAGGATTTTTGGAATACTATGATGATGAGATGCAGAGGATTTATCTGCCCCGGGTAGCTGGTTTTAAAGGAGGAGTTGAGGAGGACGGACGTTTCTTATCGCTGCATTGTCATGGTGCTGGTGTGTGTTTTATTCTGCTTTCTTTCCTCTGTGTTTCTTCCTTCAACCTTGTCAGGGTGTTGCAATCTTTACCGAGAAGATCGTGTCCAAGTGAAGGCCTGCGGTTCACTCAGGGAGTCTATTTTGCACCTCTGAATATTTATAGAAAATCCGTCTCCTCACCATGTTCACTTTGGGACTGTCAGGAGCCTAAGCTGCTCTCTGGCACTGCCAGCCTTGAGCCTTGCGCTGCTTGTTTTGTTGACAAGCTGCAGGCGTTTCCAAGCCGAGCTGACTTCAGAGCGAGGGGCTTTCCAGAGCCATAGACACTCAGATACATGTACACATACACACCTGTACATGGCTCCCACAGGTCTTCCTAGATCACGGATGTGGTGGGTTTCAGAGGAAATCATGTTTTGAAGGTTAGGGTTCTAGTATGAAAGTTGTGATGGGATTTCTCTTCTGTAAAAATCTGCAGTGAATTGTTTTCACCGACCAAAAGTTAAAAAATTTGGTTCTGAAATGCAGATTTTACCGGTTTGTGTCACACCATATATGAAAACAAGTCCTTGGGTTTCTCTGTTTGACTTGATACAACACTGTCGAGCTCCTTGAAATCGATCTAAGTGGATCATTGCTTCTACTACTGCACCTTTTCAAGCCCTTCCCTTGCTGTATTGCAACAGGGCCTTCGGAGCTGGAGGCCAAAATAAGCTGGAGGTGTTTTGGAGCAGAAATCTAATATGTCTCCTATACTGGGATTTGACTTTACAACGGGCTGCTGTTGCTGTGATGTGAGAGCGAGAGAGGCAGCTATCCGCCTGGAACCGTCTCCTCCTCTGTTTATTATCACTGATCCTAATGAAGCTTCCTCTCCAGCAGGCCCAGCTTTGTAACGACAGTTCTGAGGCTTCATTATTGCCATTTTATTCTTCATCTTGGCCCATTGAGCCATTCAACCACAGAACTACACTACTTACTTATCTCACAGCTTTGTCTCTCTAAACTGTGACTTGGTGCCATGTGACGTTGCATCATACTGTGCTTGTGGCATAAATTGAGCCATTTAGAGCTGCGTAAACCTACTAGTTTTACATCATGTGAAGTCCTGGCTGCACTGAGAAACTGTGCACACTTTTACTCTGCCCATTACTTTCATCCCTATCTGTCTGCTTTGTCATCTATGAATATTAAACAAGAGCCTTCTTAACATGCAGATGTGATATAATTCCAAATGCTGGTGCCGGGAAAATTAAATCTGACGAGCGAACCATGTTCCAATAGTTCAGCTTCAGCACCGAAATGGCGACATTAGAGTCTTATTAAAGCCTGACTGAGACTCTTCTCTCTCTGTAGAAATCGGATCTGATCCGCCCACCAAACTTTGCAGCTCGACCTCGTTGCCAACAGAGGCCTTAAGGTGAGTTTTCCATCCATCTCTCATACATGACGCGGTTGAACCGCATTTACAATCGATACGTTCTGCTGTGTCGTCAAGAAAGGGACGTATTAGGATATACCACACTCGACTGCTTAAGATTACCATACGCAGCGAGCATTAAAAGCTGGAGGTGCCTGGAACAGCTTATGATTACACTTTTTGTTCTCTCGGAATTAGAGGTATAATACCTCCTTAAGGGGCACTTTGCACAAAGCCCCCTTTTGCGTTATTTCGTGGTCAGTTTGTGTTGGTTGGCCCGCATGTGAACTTCAGCACTGAGTGGATGTATAGCCAAATTCACCAGTGATCATGCAGATTTTCCAAGTGTGGGTTTCAAGATAATGATGAGTGTTGGAAGTTTAATATTTGAAGATGAGAGGAGACAATTTGGTGCTTTCTGAGCTCTAAGCAGTGTTGGAAAATCACATTTGGAGAGATATTAGAAAGCAACAGACAACATCTGGAACATATCTGTGCATGCTGTGCAGTTGTAGCCCATCTGCTCCTTCTAAACAGGACAAAATCACTTTAACTTTTACTCCAAAAACAGCATGCACATCACTGACAGAGAATAACTTAAAGCTGGAGAAATTAAGATGCAAAACTCTTTCAAGAATGGTTTTGAAGCCTTAGGAAAGGAAATAAAAGCAAGGTGTGTGTTTTTTTTTGTCCTGTTGACATTATGAAAGAAGACCTTGATTGTCCGCTTCTACTTAGAGGAGAGTCAGGATTTGACGACCCAGTTCTCTAAGCTGGATCCTGTTGGAAGTGACTCCCAGCTGGGTTTCACCTTTACCTGTCACCACCTCTTAAACACAAGACACGTCTGGAGCCAAGACGTAGAGCAGAAGATCAGCAATCACCAGGCACAATTTATCGCCTGACGTTGCGTCGCTTCAGTGAATTCTAATCAGACACCTGCACGTCTCCTTTGATTACCACTTCGTTTTGAAAGGAAGCAGATTTGATCAGCCGCTTTAATTGCCTGTTGGTTTTCTCCCCGTTGATTTGTAATTTAGATGCGAGTAGGTCAGATGATGTTTTGACTTCTTTGACTTCTCACTCAGTTTTCAGAGCGACTTCTCCTTGGGTGAAAAGACCAACTTGGTCAAGAGTGTTTCAGACCCAGATGCCAAACTTCTGTCTGTCCTTCCCAAGGGTATGAAGCAACCCAACTCTGAGCTTTTAAAACGATCATTACTTTTTATTTTAAAACTCTATTTATACGTTCTCCTCTGATCCCCAGTTTCAGAGTTGAAGAAATACTTTGAGGGACCCGTCATAAAGGATTTGGGAATGAACAGGTAGGCTCCTTCGTTCTCGTTTCACATATTTCCAAAACGACAAAGTCAGGCGAGCAGCTGCTCAGTGTGAGCCTGGTGCGCCGGCTGTCTCTGACAGGAAGGAGAGGATAGCGCGGCGCCTGGAGGGGATCGAGAGCGATGCCCCGCCTGCACTGGTGCCCGGAGGTCTGGTGGCCAACAGAATGCTGGAGGAGGATCCTCCGCGGTACACCCGCGCCTCGGATCCCTGTGAGCCCTGTGTGATGGGTAAGCATGGCATGATGGACTGAAAGACAAAAAATACACCTGGTGTTGCTTTAAGGAGACTTGGACTGACACTGACAATCATCAGAAAAAAGAAGCCTTCTTTCTTGATTGTCATTCAGTAGAAATCGCATGATTCGTTGTGTTGAGATGTCTCCTTCGCTTGCTCCTGAGCACCTCACCCAACCTGGCTCCTGCAGTGGAGCTGCCTGAAGGCCGGTCACCAGGCATCTCCACTGCTAGTGTTATCTGTGAATGCATTAACCCTCAGCTGCATGTTGCTGCTTTTTATAGAAAGAGAGAGCCCTGTGATGTGCTTTGTCTGAGTAATACCACTTAAGTGTCATGTGGGACAAGAGGTTCTCAGCTCAAGACCACCGCAACGTTGTGCCTTTGTCGGTCCTGTGAGTCTTTATATGTGACATACTTGTATATGTGCCAAAGAATCCATGTTTGTTTATGTCCCCTGCCAGTCCTGTATTAATCTGCCACCAAGTTTTGTCTTGGCCTTCAAACTATGTTGTCTTGTAGCTGGCATCTGGAAGTTGATGTAAAGTCACTACTGTCACAGGAAGCATGTGCCCTGGGTAGTCCAGTTTTGTCCCACAGCTGAAAAACATGCATGTTTAGGTTGACTGGAGACTAAGGATATGTTCACACTGCAGGCAGAAGTTTTCCAACCTTACTGTTTTTCCAGTTTGTGACCCATATCTGATGTTTTTATGACAGTGTGATCGGCACAAATCAGACCCAGGACACTTTCTGATGTAACCTCAAAGTAACCTCAGTCTGAACAGTCTCACATCATATTTAATCCCACTGTTATGTCATATGGTGTGGCTCAAACTCTGCATCCACACAGACCTTATTACCGGGGCAACAGCCTCTCCTCTACAAGACAAGTTATTGTTAAAATGTGTGCTTTTTTCTTCTTTAACTTCTTCTTTCCTCTATCACTTGATCATACATTGTCAGTTCAGATTGCACAATGACGTCAACATTAATACACACTTGCTGACAGATAGAGTCTGAGTCTGATGATGGTCGTATCTAAATAAGAATGTGAACAACTGTCCAAAAAATATGATTTTAGCAAAAAATTTGATTTGGAATTGGAAGACCAGCAGTCTGAACGTAGTCCAATTTGCCCTTGGGTTTGATAGAGATCAGTGTCTTTGCTCTGTGATGGATTAACGACCAGGATGGGCCCTGGAACTGGCTCCAGCAGAAAGAGATGGATATCCTGCTGATATGTAACAGTCTGAGTACTGTTACTCATGCGCTGAGTGTGAGTAGTACTGAGTGTGCTCTCCTCTTACCACAGTGAGGCGCTACAGTCGGGAGGAGATGGAGGCCCCTCAGAAGCAGGTGTCGTCCGTGGACCGCTCCCCTCAGGTGAAGAGCGGCGTGGGTGGCGGGCGGGCGGAGCCGGTGCTGGTGTACGTGGACCCGGTCTCGCTGTCCACCTCGTCCACGCCCACGTCGGCGCCCACGGAGCCGTCCAGCCTCAGCTCCAAGGCCGAGCGCATCGCCCGCTACAAGGCCGAGCGCCGGCGCCAGCTGTCCGAGCGCTACGGCATCCTGTTGGATCAGGAGCCGGACATCGACTACACGCCGCGCTACCGCTCCCGCCGCGACCCGGAAGTCCCCGAGAGACAAATGTCCGCCAGGCGAGACAGAGACAGGCAGGAAGTGGAGGATGAGGGGCGGGGGCCCAAGGTGCCGTACCGGTCCGGAGTGGGCAGAGTTTACATGAGGACTCATCCAGACGCCGCCCCCGGTTCCACCTCTGGCCCCGCCCACTCGCAGCAAGCCCCTCCCCCCACTCAGGAAAGAGCGAGAGGATTCTCGGAGCGGGAAAGAGCGATGAACATGGAGAACTACAGGCGCGGCGGGGCTCAGCCGGAGCACTCAGCCACCTCCAGAACCAGAGGCCCGGAGCACCACCAGTCCCCGCCCCGCCACCAGCAGGACGACGCCCACCAGGAGCCAAGCCCCGCCCCCAGCAGGGATTACAGCATCGCCGCCGTGCCCAGCTCCCCCCGCACCGCCCGCCGGGCCTCGCTGCCCTCCACCCGCTACGGCATCTCACCCGGGGATCTGTTCATAGAGCAGCAGGCCCAGAGCATCCTCAACAGGCAGGGGTGAGTGTAAACACACTGCACACACAGGACAAGCTGCTGGGAGCAGGCCTCAAAGAGAGGGACCCAGTCCCATCCAGTGGTGGTACCAAGACCAAAGTTCATGTAATATATCACACTGGATATAGGACAGACAATCTACATTCACCTTGCTAATGAGGGCCTTATCTTTCACTTCAGACTCACAATATAACCTTTGAGTTATAACTTAACTATGAGGGGTTAGAGCCACATGACACCCCTGGTTTTGTTGAGATTGTTTTAGGGCTGCAACACAGTCTTTTTTAGAGTTTATCAATCTGTTGATTACTTTCTCGATTCATTGATTAGTTGTCTGGTTTGTAAAATTATGGACAAATGGTGATAATTGTTAATGCCTGTTTCACAAAGGCCAAGATATGGTGTTTAAATTTGTCTTCACTTCAATAACATTCAATTTCTTATGACAAAACACAAAATAAAACTGAAAATATTCACACTTAAGAATCTGAGATAAGAGAATTTTGACTTATTTCGTTAAATCATCCTCAATCGATTTACCAGTTATCAAGATAGTAGTAATCGATTAATTGTTTCAACTCTGGATTATTTACTCTGACCCACTGGTTGTAATAATGTGTTTGGTTATCATGCTACACACGTTTCTGATTGTTACAAAGTTCATGGGATTGTGTGGATTAGTTTTGTGCGTAAATCCATGGAAAAATGTGACTGAAGCGATAGCAGCCTTCGTGACTTCCTCTGGCTGCAGAGCGCGCTCCAGAGCTAGATCCTTCTAGAATGTGAGTCCAGCTCTGTGGCGCTTGCTCTGCTCCAGTTTCACTGGGAGCTCTGGGGAGCTCATCAGGGAAAGGTTGTAGGGCAGCGGGGTGGACTGCTGCTGGAAGGCACTCAGCCTCTCTCCATGCACCCCGACGTAATCCTCACTCACCAGCAGCTTTGGCCATTAATGAAGAGCCTGTGTCACTCTCTATTATAAATTTAGAGTTGAAAATGATTAGATGTTTGACACAACAGGATTCGTTAGTTACACTGTTCTGAGTCATACTGGCAGTACTTCAGGTTATCAAAGCAGCTTTTGTGGATCTGATCTTGAAAATAATGATGCTAAAAAGGTTTTTGACACTGTCACGTAAATCGTCCCCCAGCCTGGCCTGCCTGTCAAAGAGCGACTGGTCTCTCAACACAGACTCAGAGAGCGACTCTCAGACAGTCTCCAGCTGCCCCACAAGGTAGCGTCTGCTCAGGAGCCATCAGTGTGAAGCCTTCAGAGAGCTGCAGTCCACCGAGAACAAGTGTTGTTTAAAGGGGACCTGAATGAAAAGACACAGACTATGATGAATACAGACAGCCAACAGACACAGACTTAGATAAAATATTGGGGGAACAATAGTTTGTCCAACCTGTGAACCTGCTACTTGTTCATCCCCAGTTACCATTTAGTTCAGGAGAAAGTCACGTGATCACTCATGTGATTGGCATGCATTGATCAGTGTAAAGCTTACTTGTGATTGCCAGATCAGCATGAAAGGGCACCAGATCTGTGCAGAAACAGACCCTAATATTACAATAATAGGATTGTAAAGGTGTTTTGAAAATGGCATCTGAAGCAATGTAGTGTATAAAGACTCCATTCAAGGTCCCCTTTAATGTGCAGGAAAGTGCCGTCACTCAACAGTGCAGCCACAGGAAATTGCCCTTTTAGTTTTCTTGGTCATTATATTTCTTTGAAGCATAGTTAAGAGGATCATAGTAAAGGAGCTCACTCTTCTGAAATGTGAAAACAGTTCTTAAAGTGGAAACAAGTCAGAGAAGGATAAACCAGCACTTTCAAAACACGTCCTCGGTGGACATGCAGCTCACTCCTTCCAGCACACCTATCACGTAACAGAACTCTATTATCATTCAGTAACATTTCCCTTATTAACTGGTCCTCCATGGAAGTTGTGGATTGAAGTGGGTTTAAGTTTTTTTTCATACCTAATGTAGTCTTACAACTCAATATTCCCTGAATTACATTCACTCACTTCCACCTCTTTTCCACTCATGTTTAATTTTCCTTCTTGTGGCCCTTAAACCTGTTGTGACCTCTGTTTTATGGGGCTAGAATATCAGAGGAGTAGTCTCCGTTAACTCAACTCTTTTACTTTGAAAGGTTCAAATGGAAAGTTGAGGAGATTGATAGAGACTCAAGGGGACCAGTATCAAATGCAGGAACGTAAATTCAAAATCCAGGTAGAGTAATGTAAGACAGGACGGAGCAGGGAATCAGATAGAGGCAACAGACACAGATGACCTCAGATAAACTCAAATAATGAGAGATTTAAGGTCTAGTTAAGGAAGCGCAGGAGGGACAGGATGTGACTGTGAACGGGACTAATGAGGGTGAAGCAGGCCGGGAAATTCAAGATGGGAAAAACACAAACGTGAACTGACAAACTTCTGGAAACACAGACACAACACAGATGACTTGGCATAGCGAGACGACAGAGAACACATGGGCTTCAGTTAACCCTTTGCACTCTGTGTGGCCATGTTTGACCGGGATCAGGCTGAGAGGAGTGTGAATTAAAACAAAGCCTCAGAGTTAAATAAGCGTGACACATGAGAGGAGCAGCAGGCCTGTGCTGACTCCAGGACCACGTTGGACCTGTTGGGTGTCAGGTCTTCCAGACATTTCCAGCCCCCCCCCCCCCCCCTCCCACCCCCCCACCCCCAGTGCTGTGTGTGGCCGGGGCCTCAGGAGCAGTTGAGTGATGCCGGTGAACCGGAGCTGATGGGGTGACAGCGTTAGTCAGCGTGACGCTCTGACCCGACCATCGTCCGTCCAGTCACAGGCTGACTCAGCACTTCTCAGACACAGCTGCCCTCACACCAACCCCCCCGCCCCCCCCACTCCACCCCCCCTTCCTCAGATTCTGTCCCGTTTACCCCGATGAAATTACACCTCGTGTCCTGTACCCTGCTGCTCACTGGGACAATGACGTTGCATTGGCCGGTATAACTTTGGTGGAGGTTTTTTGATCAGCTGGATCAACAGATAAGCATGTTATGATAAGTATCTGAGTTTATCTGACTAGTAATGGTTAACCATCAGGGTCCTCATACATGTACTTCTGGGGCAGACCGTAGCCCAGATTCATGGTGTAACTTGCTTTCTGACCAGGATCGACCTTTGACCTTTAGTGTGGTCAGATAACTCTGACATGTCAGCGGCCCTGGTTTCAGTATAAACCCACATTTTTACATTTAAATCTCATTTTCAGTGTTTTATTAGTAATTATGTAGTGAAGCAGCCATCACTATTTACTAAAAGTGAGTATAAATGTCCGTCGTACATCGCTGGTCGCTAGCCTCTGCGTGGCTTTATCGGCTGCTTCTGCAGCCCATTATTACTGTGTGCTCTTGTACTGTAGCTCGAACACTGTGTAAGTCCTTCATGCCATGTCAGATAAAGCGGAGGCCCATCAATTATGTCTGGCTTAGCGGTCTTGAATGAGATTAGAGCGACCTATGACTACCAGAGGTCACAAGGTTGTAGATCAAAATAGTTTGGCTTACTTTTTTGGCACGGGAGAGGAAGAGAGACGGAGAGAGAGAGAGAGTTCTGAATCGAGACTCAGATTTAAACCCATGACACGCCGCTACTTGACCTTGTTGCAGTTCTAGTTGCAGGCTTTGGGAGCTTAATGGTCGCGATAAACCTTTGTTTTCTCAATCTGTATTCTTAGCCCACGTCACTGATGGGAGTTGTGAGGAGGGGATTTTGGATTACTCAACAGAAATGGTGTCCCCATCAGCCAAAGAAAATAGATTTTCTATGTACCATTTGATATTTGGCAATCAGTTGGGCATAGCAGTCACTTGGGCTAAGTTTGGAAACACTACTCAGGATGTAAAACTGCAATGTCAAATATATATATATATACATATATATATGTACAGTATATATAGAACATTCTGATGAAGAACTAACCAAAACACAGGAATTCAATAAACACCACTGAAGTCAAAGATCGCAAAGGGCAGTGAGAGTGAGACACAAAAGGGATTAGTGGGAAGTGAGTAGGAGGAGGAGAAGACAGGTGGCAGACAGGTGTGCTGGAGCAAGACAGGAAAAGCACAAGACAGTTGAGGAAGTGACAGTAAGTGTTTTTATTAGCTCCTAGAAATGCCTAGAAAAACCTACATATTGGAAAAAAAGCTAATCATGAAACATAACAATGCATAACATAATCGTGAAAGCATGAAAAAAACAAAATAAATATATTGTTAAATCAAATGCATGCTCTTTCGAAATGTTTTTTTCAGATTTTCACATCTGAGTTCATCGCAAAAGTGTAATAGTAGTCTTTGCAAGTAGTAACTGTCCTTCACCGAAATGTTTAAAATATTCCTTTTATGTAGCAGAAAATTGTTGTGGAAATGCATCTAAAGGCCAAAATCTACCAAGGCAAAGAGGGAAACACTAACCTGACACAAAGACCTAACTAAACATGATGACCATGCTTGATTGAACTGGCATCTCAGTGTCCCTTATCCATTCCTTCCCTCAAGAATCAGAGTAAAGGAACGTTTATCCAGAGATGAAACTTCCCAGAGGTCGGCTGACTGGAGCCCAGACAGGCATCAAGTTCACAGACACCGTTCCCAGGGGAACGCTGCTCAGTATCCTCCGCAGCCCTCAGAAAGAACTGTTCTCCAGCCTCAGCCCAGCCCGGGCCACCACCCTGCCCATGCCACCTACCCCCCCCCTGCCCCCGAGTACCAGTACTCTGGCCCTGCTGTGGACCCTCAGCCGTACCTGGCCATCCCTGCCCCGGCCGCCGCCTCCTCCGCCAAGCTGCCCGGACCTCCTGAGGTCCAACCTCGGAGGAGAGTCAGCGCTGACCAAATCTACGCCAGCCACAGGGAGGCCAGGCAGGAGGCCCGGCAAGCCCTCAAAGAAGAGGCTCACACCGAGGGCCTGCTCAAGAGCAGGAAAGCTGTGCTGCCCTCAGAGATCCGACGAAGGGAGAAGAGCGTGGATGACACCCACAGGGGCCGGCACGAAGACATTGACTGGCAGAACCTCAGCCCAGAGTGGAGGAGGAGGAGGAGTCGAGGAGAGGAAGACTGGGATCGAGAGAGACCGAGGGAGAGGGGCAGGGAGAGGAACGTGGAACGGATCAGAGAAAGAGGGCGGGAGCATCTCCCCGGCCATGACAGTCAAGAGGAGCGAGTGTTCAGGTCATTGCAGCCGTCCCACAGCTCTGTGCAGCATCAGCCCAGACAGCTCCAGGCCTCGGAGCCTGTGTACGTCCACCAGGAGCCTGCAACACAACAATCCTACGAACCGGCCAAGAGACAGCACGCGGCTCAGCTTCAGCAGCAAGATCCGGTCAAACCGCATCAGTGGGAGCACCCAAGACCACCACAAGAGCCTGTGAGACACCAGCAACCTCAAAGACTGCAAGAGCATGAGCCCCACAGACATGAGCCGCAGGACGTCCCCAGAAGACAACGAGACGCCCGAGTGGACGAGGACCTGGAGCCCCGCAGGCATCAGCACCTGCAGGATCCGCCAGGCCAGCAGAGGTTCGACTCGGCCGTCTACCTGCACAAGGACCCGTCCTCTGCTGTCCCTCCAGCCAAGCACCGCAGCATGGAGGTGGGCGGAGGCCCCAAACCCAAGATCCGAACCCGCTCCATGTCAGACATAGGCGTGAGCCAGCACTCTGCAATGTACCGCGAGAGGGCGGCAGCCACCAGAGAGACCCTGAGGGCCGCCCCCCCCTCAGCCATGGCCAACGGAGACGTGGGCACCCTGGACACCCGGGTGTCGGTGGCCCAGCTGAGACACTCTTATCTGGAGAATGCCAACAGGAAGCCCGAGCTGTAGGTGCCACCAGCATGGGCTCTGCTGTGTTGCGGTGCTGAATAACTCTTAAGCTGTTGCAAATCAATAATCCAATGATCAGAGAGGAGTGATGCTGGTAGAAGCTGCTGAGCAGTCTGTGGTGATGCAACGAATCATGTTGTGGTGCTCTGACCCCCACCCCCCCCACCCCTCCCCTCCCCCCTCCCTTCCCCCACAGCATTATCACATATGTTTTCTCATCTGCAAATTTGTTTTCTTTCCGGATCTTAACTCAAGGCTAATAAATACTCAGCAAGAACAGAAACATTTAAACATAACAGGCTATGAGAACAGAGTTACATCCTTTGGTTAGAGACTTGTTGTAGCTTACTTTCGACACACCATCTGGACACAACCATCGTGTGATTGCTCAGGAATTTGAGTTCTGCACTTGAGTTTCTCGTGAAGTGTGAAGCATCCTGTTCTCAGTCTCGCCACCTTGAGAGAAGTTCTTTGTTCTTGCGGAGTATACATAGGCCTTAACTTGAGTACCCAGCTGTTTTGGCACGTTTGTTGTCGGTTGGCTGCATGTTAACGTCGCTCCTGGCCTCGCCACTGTTGTGTCTGTGCAAATACCAGCGAGTGAGACACCGCTCGTCTAATGTGAGTGCAGTCTTTCCCCACTGACAAAGCTTCCCTGCTCTCAATAGTCTTCTCCTTTCTGTTGTCCCTGTCGATCTTTGTCATAAATCCACGCTGTAAAAGCGAGCCGACTAAAGTCGATCTGTCAGCAATGGAGGTCGACCCGGCCCCTAGCGGCGGCAGCAGCGACCGGGACAGGGCGGCCCGGAGGCCCCGGCGCTACATCACGCCCGGAGACAGTCGCATGTCGGAGAGGTTTAGGACCCAGCCCATCACCTCTGCAGAGCGGCTGGAGTCAGATAGGTACAGGGCGGGCTCCCGGTGGCTCCTCAGAGTGAATCGAGGGGCAGAGCATGGTTTTACGTTGCTATGATTATACCCAGAAGATCCTCCAGTAAAAATGTTTGAATAGTGATGTTTGACTTTTGTTTTCCGCAGGTCTCGTCTAAGCCCCTCACAGCTACAGGATCCCGAAGGCAAGTTTGATTTATTGTGTATAAACATTATCCCTGACCACAGATATGACTCTCAGCAGTTGATTCTACTCTAAACAATTTTTTTTTCCTCAGATGAAGAAAAACTGGATGAAAGGGCCAAGATGAGCGTGGCTGCCAAGAGGTCTCTCTTCAGGGTACGGTCCTGTTTCTCTATGTGCACTTCACATGATGAATGCTCAAACTGCTGCTCTTGTTTTGTTAAAACAAAAAGTTGGAGCTTTCTTCTGCTTCACATCCGAGCGTAGCGTGAGTGGTGGAAACTTGCGAACAGACTGGATGTTAAAAAAAACAAACAACAACAAAGGACTAATATCTCCCTGGCTTGTTATTCCAGGAGCTGGAGAAGACATCAGAGGGAGGTGTTCCCAAACCACGCTCTCGAAACGCTGCTGTGGAGAGACGTCTGAGAAGAGTCCAGGACCGCTCACACACACAGCCCGTCACCAACAAGGAAGTGGTCAACGCCTCATGGTAGATGCTGGATTCTGTCTCTGTCTCTGAATCCTTCACGCATCACAGCATCGTTCTATCTACTTTGCTCTTCTCGTCACGCAGCTTAGCTCACATGCCTTCTCAGCTCTGTTGTAGTAGTGCCTGTATTTCACTGTTCTCCTGTGCGTCTGCACCTGTGTTTTCTCCACTCTGAAGCGAGCCTGCCACGTCGTCACAACCTGTGAGCAGCCACACTAATGTAGCTCGCGTCCCCAGCCCCACCACAGTCACCAGGTACAGCTGAGCACGGCCCTGAATTTACACTGAAACACCTATTTATAGTGTGCTCCGCACCTGCCTGCATGTACATGTGCTGCACCCTTATTATAGTGCATAGGATATAATATGTGATTGTGTTACGCTTCAAACCAGTGAGCCAATTATCGAGATCTCAGTTCGGTGGAAGCATTTTAATGGATGAACCTCGACGGGTTTATAAATGACCGGTGACGAATTGCAATAGAATTCTAATGAATGTGACTCTATTATTGAGCGCTCCCAATGATGTAGGTGTAAACGTGCCGCTCCGTCTCCCTCTCCTGGTCGCAGCGCTCATGTGCTCATGTGGAGCTCGTCTTACATTGTTATTTCTGCCCCCTGGTGCGCTCGCCTCTCACAGGCGTGCACCTTATAGGGGAAGGAAGAGCGAGTTTGCACAATAACTCATTCGCCTCTTTCATGCCCACTTTCCAAGCTCTTCCCCCTCGCTCTGTCTCCCGCCAGCAGGTGACAAGTGTCACGGCGTGTGCCTAGCGAGAAGGTCAGAGGTTGAGCCGGTTAAAGCCTTCCTGCGTGTCTGAGTTCACGTGTCCCGCGGTTTGTTTACCCACCTTGGTTTAACTTAGCACGCTGCTGGGAGACCGCCATACAGCCCCCCACCCCACCCTGCAAACATCTTAGTGGGTTATATGATTATCTTGCATATGTGTGCTGATCTGCTTATGCTTCTGATGAGTGCCTGTAATCTGACTATTTACCTGCTGGATGCTGGTGTGTCTATTACTGTGATGACAGCAGAAAAAACTGAGTTGAAAACTGAAAACAAGCTTTTGAGTATTTGAGTAATGTTGTGTTTCATATCATGTCTCATATCTGGCTGTAATGTTAGACACATATCTTCTATTACAGCATAGAAATCTAATCTAAAATCTGCAAAATGAGCTCTCCAGAAAACTTATTCCAGGACTGAAAATATTGCTTTTAAGTTATAACCACTCCTCTGCAACATTACTCAACTCAGACTTCACAATATGTGAAAAATATGCAATATGATCACTATAAAAATCTAAAAATGTAAAGAATATATATGATGAAATATATATCTCATCTCAGTACTGTAGGTGTATGACTCAACATAGTAATTAAGACATAATTCGGTTTGCACGTTCATTATTTCTGTGCAATCCTCACTACAGAAATTGTTTTTTTTTCTAGTGCATGTGTTTGGAGTTTGTCTCTTGTAAAGGTTTGTCAGGTTAATCGTCCTCCTGCCTCCACGCAGCCTCCAGGCCTCGTCCCAGCCGGACTCAGGCATGCTGGATCAGGAGAGGGAGACCCAGGAAAAACCAGTTAAAGCTCCCACTGCCGGGGTGGAGGCCGACATCCAGGAGCCCCCAGTCTCTGACGAGCCCGACCTGTCCACCCTCAGCCTGGCCGAGAAGATGGCGCTCTTCAACCGCCTCTCTCACACCACGGGCAAGACCGGAGACAGCCCCAGAGGAGACACCCGCCAGAGGAGAGCCAACGCCCGCTTCCAGACCCAGCCCATCACTCAGGGAGAGGTGGACCAGGTAAAAAACTGTGGAAAAGCAGCATTAAATATGATCTGTCTGATTCTAAGATGAGATAAACATTCATTTTAACTCACAGCAGAAAATGGTAAAAGATAAAGTAATAAGTCTTCTATACACACTTGTCTGAGATGAATATTGATTATTGAAATATATATTTAGGTTGAATTATGTTACTGGTTACTTTCCTGATGATTTGATTAGTTGATTTATATGTTCATGCAAAAACAGTGAAAATTGTTAATGCCTGTTTCGCTTTTTTTAGTGCTTACCTCCACAACATTCCAGTTGTCTTTTAGGTTGAAAGAAACCAGGAAAATATTCACATGTAAAAAGCTGAGAGAAGAGAATTTGTAATTAATTTCCTAAAATCATCTTCCCAACCAAAAGAATACACGCTGGAATCAGCTAATTGATTATTGAAACAGTTGTTGATGATTTTATTCGTCTATTAATCGTCGATTTACCAGTCACAACAGTCTGCAGTTAGATCTCAAAACCACTCATCAACTTTGATGGCATCCTTCACAATTTACCACCCACAAAACTGTGTCAGATAAGTGAGGGTGTTTGAAGCAGAGTGATCAGATGTCCTCTGGACTGGGTCAGACCTAACGGACAGAGCAGATGTGCTGCAGGCACCTCGCAGTAGCCACAATGGGCCGACTGCACGGCCAGTAGTGACGGTTGGGATGTGAAGTCTTCCCGGGAAGCTGGCCTGCAGCCATTCCCTTCCAGGTCACTTCCACTGCAGCGCCCGGCGTTCCTCTCTCTCTGTGCACTAGTTATTGTGTAGTGGGCGCTCGGCTGAGCCGCGGCTACAAGCAGAGGACGCAGAGTTCACTCTGCTCTGTACCTGGCTGGCCTCTAGATGTCACAAACCACCAGCCGGAGACGCTGTAGGCTGGTAGAACAGCAGAGCCTCTCAGACCTTCAGCCCTCTCAGACCTTCAGCCAGACTCAGACCTTCAGCCAGACTCTGACCTTCAGCCAGACTCAGACCTCTCCTCCAGCGTGTTGTCTACAGTCAGTCACAGTCAATCACTGGTGTCCTCACAGGAAGCCGAGCCGTCTGCAGAGTGTAACGGCGACTTAGAGGCCAGTCAGGGAGGACATGTAAGACCCGTGCCGCCTGCACACAGCTTCTAATTAGCCGCACCCCAGCGTTCCCAGCTATTGACTGGTCTATTGATTGGTCCTGCTCGTGGCTCAGTGTTGTCTTGTCTCGCTTACGGTGGCCGGAGCGGAGCGATCAGTGTTCAGTGACGTCTTTTCTATCGTTCAAATCGTGAGGATTTGAAGGTCCAGGTTGCTTTGTCTGTCTTTTCATGGCTCTGCACTCTTTATTTCTTTATTCTGTGCCGTGCTTGCTCAGTAGGGAAACAAGCATGGGATTATTTGACTGCACCCGCTGCATGCTAGTTTATCTTGGCTTCCTCCCAGCGTGAGGTAACGAGTCGATAATGATCATCAAGGGAACAAGTACGTGCAGGGATTATGATCCGGTGGTGTGTAAAGCAAAAGTCTGGCTTCGAGCATCTCTGCTGGGGCTGTACAGAAGCAGACAGAGCTCAGCCATCTCATTTATGATGCACGCATGTGTATATTTATGTTATACAACTTTACTTTGGCTCTATTGCAACATGATCCCCTGGTGAATCAAATGCATTTAATGCATTTAGTGTTTCTGGGTGTAATTGAGTCTCTGAGGAAGATCCTGAGACAGACATCAATATCTTATCATTTCGATGATCATTTATGAAGAAACACTGAATCAGTGAATGCCATATTATCATTGCAGCATCGCTGCAGTAGTATGACTGTTATTTAGATGCTGTTTCTTGCTCATAGATGTATTGGTGGACAGATGTCCACTTCTGCATGCAACTTGCATGATCTATAGATGCACAACAGAGAGAAATGTTCCACTACTGACGGTTCACACTCGTGAAACGGTTCAGTTTATGGATGTTTTTGCTTTGATGCTGACACGTGTCAGAGGATAACGGCTGAGATCAACCGGCAAATAAGTGTTTTCGTCTGTTTCGTCTTCATGGTTCAGTTCTGTGTTTCCTGTTGTGAATGACCCATGTGCTGCAGCTTCATGACTTGTTTTATTTCCTCATTGTATCATATCTGCTGTAACCACACAGATACTCGTATTAATCCCTAACACGTCCATCCCACGCCTCCTCTTCATCGCTTTGTTGTTCTCCCCCTCGTCTGATGTGACTCCCGTTGTTTCCGCAGCTGAAAAACGGGGGTGAGATCAAACTGGAGCCCCTGTCGGCCTCTCTGGTCCGCTCGGTGGCAGCGGTCACCTCCCAGGCCTCCGTCACTGCAGTCACCACCTCGCCCGCCAGCGAGGACGAAGGGCGGCGTGCCGGGAAGTCCTCCGCCGCCGTCCCCTACGTCCCTGCCCAGCCTCAGCCTCCCAGCAGCCACCAAGAGAGGGCGTTGAGGTATTTCACCATGACCCAGAGCGGGGACCCAGGCCACCCCGAGCCTGAGCCCAACTCCTCCCCTCTGCTGCCCGAGAGCCGGGAGAGAGCGGGGGCTCCGGAGCAGGAGGAGGAGGAGGGTGGTGAGGAGGAGGAGGGGGGAGAGGCGAGGGGGAGACGGCAGGGAGGAGCCAGAGAGGAGAGCCGAGACGTGAAGGGAAAGCTGCTCTCAGCCGACAGGGAGCGGGACGGCAGGCAGCAGCATCCACAGCCCCTCCACAGGGGCGAGCCGGAGCCGCTCAGCTGCTGGAGAGCCACAGACGGAGACTCCCCAGAGAGAGGAGGAGGAAGAGGAGGAGGAGGAAGAGGACCGGAGCAGGAGAGGAGCACCGGCATCATCCGGAGCCAGGCAGGCGTCTCAGGTAGGGAGATGCATGGGGATGAGATGGAGAGAGGAGTGAGGATGAATGAGAGGAGGATGAATTAAGATGGGTAGCACGTTAAGGGAAAAGGGAAAGGGAGTGACACCCAAAATAAGAGGAAGCAATTCCAAGCCGTTCCCTTTATCCTCATTGTCTGATGCTGTTGGCTCCCACGCACAATTTGCTTTTCTGCCGCCTGCACACACACTCGTCCCAGCTGGGGGTGTTTGATTTGGCTGATACAGAGAGAGCGCAAGTGTGTGTGTGTGTGTCTGTCTGTGTGTGTATGTGTGTGTGTGTGTGTGTGAAGCAGAGGCAGACGTCTGAGGCTGCATCTAATTAGCATATTTTTCCATGGATTTGCCTCGTGGCTCCCTTTGTCTGGGAGGAGGAGGAGGAGGAAGCCCCCTTCCCTGACTAACTGTTTGCTCTGCCAGAGATGAAGGATCTCTGAGAGCTCGGACCGTGTGTGCTCGCTGTCATGGCCTCTGAAGGGGGCTGTGGTCCCCATGCACCACAGTACGCCTGTGGCTCTGTCCATGCACATGCCACAGAATAATGGGCCTGACCTGTTTTCTCTTTTTTTGTGTATGAGCTAATGCAGAATGTGTCTTGGGGTGGTCTTTTCCCACGCAGACACACACACACACACACATGGACGGATGAAAGCATTCAGTGAGAGCGTGCACAACAATTGGCCGGCACTTAACGCCGAGCAGGTAGAGGACAGGAGGGACACAATGAGAGCCTTGTCTGCAGCCTGTGCTCTTATTTAGTTCTGCATGGCTAGACCGGCAACAGAGTGTAATCTGTTATACTACACTATTACTGGGCCAGAGGGCATGGCGTTGACTCTGACCCCGGCTGAGAGCGAGGCGTGCGACCGTGCCCGGGATGAGACTGTGAACAGATCCTCATCCCGACACGTTCACATTCAGCCTTCACAGATCAGGCTCTGCTTCTGTCCCTGATTCATGTCTTGTCAACTCTGAGCCGATTCTGCTGATCGTCTATTTTGGGACCGTGTGTGGGGTGTGCATAAATTATTCCTGTCTGACCCTCCTGGTTTTTCTTTTTTTTTTTAGAGAAGATAAGATGAGGCTTTATTGATCCAAGGGGAAAGTGGCAGTGTCACAGCAGCTAAGGGAGGGGTAATGCAATCATGAGCAGGACCGGGAACAAAGCAGGTTAAAATACATGATAAGCTCGATGAGCAGAGCACGCTTTTTGATATCGCATGGTTTTACAGCCTCAGTTACTTTTTCATTGAATCAATTATTTGTTTGCTTCATAAAAATATGCAAAAATGGCGAAAATGTCTGTTTCACAAAGGCTAAAATAAAATCTTCAAAGGCTTTTTTTCATCCTCACCTAAACAACATCCATTTCTCTGTCACAGAGAATGAAGAAATATTCACATTTAAGAAGCTGAGATCAGAGAATTTGGACTTAATTTCTTGGATTCCTTTGTAAAAAATGCTTATCGATCATTAAAATAGTTGCTGATGATTGTGTTAGTGCATTCTTCAATACGTTATTGCAGCTCTGCACAGATAACGCTACTAGTATTAGTCTATCCACTCCTTTTGTGTTGACTTGCTGTAAGTCAGTTTCAGGCTATGAGGCTATATTATGGTATGGACAACAAGCAAAACATAATGACTGTTTTACTTCAGTTAGCAACAGCATGTGATGACTGTTAGTCATGCCGATCGTATTGATTGTATATTGGTTGTTTTCCTCTCCTCCCTCCAGATTTGCCTGATCACCCTGCGTCTCTGAAGCCTCTCATCGCTAAAGTTTCATCCCGGGCGGTGTCGCATGTCTCCAGCAGCCAGCAGCAGCAGCAGCAGCAGCAGCAGCAGACCATCATCCAGCCTCCTCCCACTCTGCCCAAAACCTTCATCCAGCAGCCTCCTCCCACCCTGCCCAAGCCCGGGTCTGACCTCCAGCTCTACCCCCAGTCCTCCCAGGGACCCCCGACTTACCCCAAGCCCTTCAGCCAGTCCCCGCAGGCGCAGCCCAAGCCGCAGAGGTTCGTCCAGCCTCTCCCTAAGCCTTTCCCCCAGACGGCCTCCCAGCCCCAGCCCAAACCCCAGGCCCCTCCGCAGACGCCCCCCAAGCCCCAGTCCTTCCCTCAGGCTCTGGTCAAGTCCCAGTCGCTGTCCCTGGAGCACGGCGAGGAGCTGAGCAGACACAGCGTCCACTCTGGAGATCTGCTGTCCCCCACCGAGTCTGGAGACCTGTCTGACAGCATGTCCTCCAAACAGATGTCCATCAAGGAGAGGTGAGCCACAGGAAGCACACCTGGAGTGATTGAATGGAGTATTTACAGCTGGTATTAAGATGGAAGCTAAGGAACACTGGTTATTTTACTTGAGCAAACACAACATAAAATAGTTCTAATCTGAACAGAGGGAGGTTCATGCAAACTATTCACACACGTTGCACATCACACTGTTTTTGTGCAGATTTGCAGATTCATTTATTACCCTCATTGGCTGAACTTAGAGAAATCACATCTCTGACCCTAGGCTGGTCGTCCACCTCAGACATTTCTCACACAGACGTTGAGACCTGAGAGACAACGTGGACGATGCAAACAAATCAATAGTTTCCATCAGAAAGTGTCAGCGCAGCAGGCGCAGCAGATGATGAGGAGGTCACAGGTTGGACAGCGATAGCGTCTCTCTGTGTCTTCTGGAGCCAGGCTCCGGTCTGTCGTACTGACCTGCAGAGTGAAGCACAAACGCCCGTCAGCCTCGACTACATCCACAAAGGTGAAGGAGCGGGACGTCAGCAAAGCCCACACTCTGATGTTTTTATGTTTCCTGGGCTGGAGGAAAAGCCTCATAAATTGGTTTGGCTGACAGAATGAGGCAGAAGCCGCCGTCTGCCCTTCCTTGGAATATATAGGTTTGTTCCACCCTATTAAATTCCTGGAGGTGAGAGAAAGAGAAAGAGGGAGAGATTCAATTTTAGCATCAGAGTGTTTTTTTTTTCCTGGGAGCTGGCAGAGAGCTGAGCGGACTGCGGAGATCCTCAGAGATTTAGCAGCCTTCCTCCTAATGCCCTCATTTCTGCCCTGTCCACACTCGAGCTGCGGAGACGATGACATACTTTCTCCTCCTCCTCCTCCATCCTCCATCCATTATCAGAGCTTCGTACACCTTTGTCAGAGGTCTCGTTAGCTGCATGCCGAGCTCAAACGTCTGACCTGGTTTCTCTCCCTCTTGAAGGATTTTCTTTTTCCAGTGACCTCTGTACAAAAAATGGAGACAGTTCCTGTTTGCTCTGTTTACAGGTTAATAAAGGGTTCATCACAGTGATGTCGAAGCCCAGAATAAACTCTCCCACTTTGATTTTAGAGACGAGCATTCCCATTGCAATTTTGAGATATTTCTCAAATTTCAAAGTGCAGCCCTGGGTTGTAGCTGTTGTGACTGAATGTTGTTTTGCTGTATTTCTCGTTGAGACTTTTCCTGATTTAGTTCAGTCTTGTTTCCACTAACACGCCATCTTATCAGAGGCAAGCAGGTCATGTGACCCCTAGCTCAAGTCAGGCAATGATTCATATAGAAAAAAGCGTTTCCCTTTTGTGATAAACTGTTTTATCGACACCTCGTAAGTATAAAATGTTGAAGCAATATTTGTGGTTGTCCAAAATGTAGGCCAGTTTTTTATTGTGATATTTAGGTTTTGCTCATTTCTAGAGGGAATGGAAACACACCTAGTGAAAGAGCCTGTTCAGTACATTACCCCATATTACCACTTTGCTCCTGTGGGTATTTGGCTAATTAAAAAAAAAAAGCTAAGAAGACATCATGAAATGTGGCTCTCGGTTTAATTAATGAAATTGCTTTTGAATGACTGTAATTCTGGACGTGTTTGGCTCGGTGTCTGAGTCGGTGTCTGCTCGGTCTGCGGTCAGGGTGGCGCTGCTGAAGAAGAGCGGCGAGGAGGACTGGAGGAATCGCATCAACAAGAAGCAGGAAGTGGTGAAGGCGGCGTCCAGCGAGCAGCCGCCGGCTCAGCCGTGGGAGCCGGAGCAGAGCAGCCAGAAGAAGGTCGGTCTGTGGAAACACGCGCTCAGACCGTCCTCACACATGTCTGCCAGATAGGGAACAGTCACATCTCCTCCTGACTGTCCCTGTGTTTCATAGACACCTCTCTAGTGTCAGATATGGTTGCAAACCGTGGGTGTGGGTTCACGTTAGACTTTGTAGGTTGGACGTCTTCCATTAATCTCTCACCCTCTGTTTTTCATTTTGGGTCAAATAAAACAGCTAGAATGTGGTCGATGTGGTCGATTACATGGCATTTTGCACCACAGCACAGGTGAAAACCATAGTTGACTTGCATAGTAGAGGTTATTTGTATTGTTGTTTGTATTATCTATCTATCTATCTATCTATCTGTCTGTCTGTCTGTCTGTCTGTCTGTCTGTCTGTCTGTCTGTCTGTCTGTCTGTCTGTCTGTCTGTCTGTCGGTCGGTCTGTCTGTCTGTCTGTCTGTCTGTCTGTCTGTCTGTCTGTCTGTCTGTCTGTCTGTCTGTCTGTCTGTCTGTCGGTCGGTCGGTCGGTCGGTCGGTCGGTCGGTCGGTCGGTCGGTCTGTCTGTCTGTCTGTCTGTCTGTCTGTCTGTCTGTCTGTCTGTCTGTCTGTCTGTCTGTCTGTCTATCTATCTATCTATCTATCTATCTATCTATCTATCTATCTATCTATCTATCTATGGGTCAGCCCTGCCCTCTCGATGCCAGCCCGTGTCCCCTGGCTAAGTGCTCCTCCTCATTTCCTCCTTTAGCCCATCTGCTGTGTGAGCGATCCAGCATGTATAGGCTGTAAAACCAGGAGGCATATGGAACAATCTGCTTGTGGAATTAGTGATCTGGGGATTGGGGAGTAGTTTCTCCTTTTTTTTTGAGAGAGTTTCAATAATGACTTTGAAAGACACAAGGAAATAGAATTACCTCACACGTACTTGTTCGTACGCATCGATTCAGGCACAAAACACAATTTATGAAGTTTTATTAAGTTCTAATCTGAGGATTTATTCCTTTCTACCGCAGCGCCCATTAGTATTCTGTAGGGGGGGAAACTGCCTGCTAAAGCCCTGGATGTTAATCCTCCAGGCAGCCTCACCCCCTAAACCCATTAGAGCAACAATGGTCGCCCCCCTCCCTCCCTCTGATCCAGTGCTTCCCCTGTGTTTAACCCCTCAGGAGGACGGGGTGGTCGTTCAGGACTACTCCCCCGTGTCTGTGTCTGAACAGCTGTGGGTAAGAACCCCCGAGCACCAATCCGCTTTGTCCTGGGACCCGTGCTGTCCAATCGCAGCTTCGGGGCGGGCGCCCCCAACCAGTCTGCAGCCCCTGCGGGTGCTGTTTACTTTAAGCTGTGGGACGGAAGTTGGACCGAGCTTCTTTTTTTTTCTGATTCTGAGTCTTAAAGGGGCATTAAGTAATCAATCAACTTCAAAGTAAACTGGAGAAAGTTTGGCCTTTTTGTTTTGGGCAAAGTTTCAGAAAGGCCGACAGTTTTACAAGAGTTTGAAACGATTCCAGTTGATTTTTACTTTGCGGTCTGACTTTGAGAACCAAACCAAACAGAAGCTGTGAGGGAGCGTGGGTCGCAGTGATTTAACTCGCCACTTAATGCACCTTTAAGCTCGTGGCTGTGTGTTCGCTGTGTTCGCCACGCTGGTAACGTCATACGTGACCTTCTGTGCCCGCGACAAGCTGCGCCTGTCTCAACTTACCAAATACCAGAGAGAGGCCGACTTTAAACACTTTGCTGCTTTGTTCCCAACTGCCACAATGTGTCCAACTGCCCTTTTGTGGTTATCTTTGTTCAGGAATGCATGAGTCCTTTTCGTCTTTTCTTTTTTTAGCGTCTGCAGAGCTCATAGAGCAGCTAATAATAGAGTTTAGCTGATGCCGCATTCGCCGTTTCATCTCCACCTGTCCTTTGTCTTCCTCCGTCTGCATGTTCATCCTTCCACCCCCTCCTCCTCCTCATCCCCATCTTCCTTCCTTCCTTTCACTTCTCTGTCCACCTCTACATCCTCAGGAACCTGTCTTCTCTTCCACCTATTCTCCTCCTATCTCCCTCGGTCAAAAGTGTCAGTACATTGACCACCACAGCCAGGTAAGGCCCCGGAGCAGGTGTGCTGCATGCACTGCTTGGTTTGCAGCTGCTTGTGGGGGGGTGTGGATGGTGGTGGTGGTGGTGGGGGGGTGCTTTGGGTGCTGTGCTGGGTTTAATGGAGCCACTGGCTGCATGAGTACACCAGTGTGAGGACATGGCGCCTGCTGCAGAGCTGGAGTAGCCTGGAGGACGTGCACGCCCGGGTGCATCAGATCTTTTTATATCTGCTCGGTTTGATACTGCAGCGACATGAATAATTGCTCCCGAGGGAATCGAGGAGTCGTGTCGAGTTAATGTGAAGCCGCGTTAAAGAGACGATTTAGCTCTGAGACAGTAGATCCGCGGCTGTCTGGGAGCTTCATGGTCTCATTTGGAGTTTTAATGCGACTCCTTAAACTTGCTTAAAAATTTAATCTGAAGTGACTGAAAATACCCAGAGATCGCGTCATGATGGTCGGCCTCGCGAGCCCAGTGCTTTGCATGCCAGACTCTCAAACTTCCCAACAGTCGATAATCCGATCACTTCACCTCATCTCCTGCGCTCTGTGCAGAAGGTGGGAGAAGACATCGAGGCCCAGATGACCATCGAGGAGAGGAAGCAGATGATCTCCATCCGCGAGGACGCCTGGAAGACAAAAGGCAAAGGAGCGGCCAACGACTCCACCCAGTACACGGTGGCCGCACGCATGGTGAAGAAAGGTCAGAGCACAGACCTGCCTTTGTCCTCCCACCTTCAGCCACGTCCTCAGCATCCTAGGGTTCCACACGGGCATTGGTTTTTATGCAGAAATGCAACAACAGCAACAGACAGTTATTGTTCCAAAATGTGTGTCTCTGACCCAAATTCAGATGCTCAGACGAGGCTTTTCCCAGAATTACGTGTCCATGCCCAGTTTGAGCATTTGGGAAAGAATGGGACTTGAAAACTTTGTGTCTTGAAGGAAAAGCTATGGGAAAAGTTGAACTTTGTAACAAAGGTTTAGGATTAGAGCTGCAACAACTAATAAATGCATCGACTAATAATCAACATTTCTTGGTTGAAGCTTTAAACATTTGAGGACGATTTCAGTCAAAATTCTGACGAAAAGATCTCAGCCTCTTAAATATGAATGTTATCTGATTTCTTTAGTTTCTTAAGTCAAGTTATTTGACAAACCAAAGAAAATAACAGGCTAATCAGCTATAAAAAATAATCATTTGCTGAAGCTCTGATACTGACCAGTACCAAGAACTACACAGCAGATATCTTCAGATCTATGAAATCTTCTAGACTCAACACTTTAGGACCACATCGAGTGACGATGCACCACAGTGCTTTCTGCTCTCAGACCCTTTGATGCTCATCAAATCAAGCAGCTCACGTGGGTTTTGCTGTGTGTGCAGGTCTGGCAGCGTCCTCGGTCATCAGTCCCATCCTGTCTCCGGTCTCCACCAAGCTCAAGAGCAGCACGCCTGCCGTCAGCAAACCTCAGGAGGGTGAGACACATTTACACGTCCTGTTCCACAACTGTCACCTCAGGTTAAGAAATCCTCGTCCCAAAACCTCAGGCTCTGCAGTTTGGAGCAGCAGATGATATTCCTGGTTACCCCCATCAGATATAACCCAGATACTGAAAAAAAAGTATTGATTTAGCTGCTATATTTAACTGTTTTAATTGTATTCTTTAAGTTTTAGTTAGTAATACTGCAATGCTGGGCCTAGTCTAAACAAATATCAAGAATATCACTAAAAACAGGCTGAAATCTAACAGAGTCCATTCAATTATAGTCAGTCAACAGGAAACCTGGCAGAATGACTGAGATGAAACAGTCCAAATACAAAATACGTTTTTTTTCCTTTTCCATTTTTAGAAATCGAGGCCAAGCCAAACATGGAGACCGATAAGAAACTAGACAAGCTGGAGAGTTTCTTAGGACGCTTGAACAGCAAAGGTATGTCCGTCCTCCTCTTGTTTTGGTTGCAGTAGCGTCTCTTTCATCTGCGACACATTGTGAGTCTTTCTGCTTCTTTCCGTCAGTGGCAGGTCTGCAGGAAACCACCATAACAGTCACAGAGAAGGCGGTGAAGGAAGTGATGAAGCTGGACGACGAAATCTTCTCCAAGTTCTACAAGCGCGTCGCAGAGTTCCCGCGCATGCCCACCAGGATCGAGATCAACGAGGACTTTGACGCCATCTTCGGCTCCGAGGGTCCCAAGTAAGAACAGGAGAGAAGTCAGGTTAAAAACATGTTAGAAACCCATCCAGGCGCACTGTAACCCCGCCCCCTCCTCCTCCTCCTCCTCCTCCTCCTCCTCCTCCTCCCAGGCTGACCTCCGCCATGGTGCAGCACAAGCGCTCGGTGCGGCCGTCCAGGAACGTTCAGGCGTCCAGGAACCCGCTGAAGATGCTGGCGGCCCGAGAGGACATCAGACACGAGTACACGGAGCAGAGGCTCAACGTGGCACAGCTGGAGAGCAAGAGGATGAAGGCTGAAAAGAGTGAGTGAGAGGGACGAGTGGTGGTAGCAAGGTTTCACATGGAACTTTTCACCTTAATGTCTTTGACTGTGGCGCACCTAGTATTTTGCCTGTTCATAGCATTATACCAGCTCTTTTATTGTGGTTCAAGCAGAGATTTGAGTATGTATTCTTAAGACAAGATGAGTTAAGATAAGATAAATACTTTATTTAGGGAAACTGTCACACAACAGAATATCACATTCACAATACACACCAATACCCAATAGTGCTACACACAGAATCTTCTCAGTAAATAGTAATGAAAATAATAAGAAGTAGTACAGTAAACATTAAATAAACTAGTGTAAAATACAGTCAGGAAATTAATAACTCTTAACAAAAAGTCAGAAAACAGAAATAATAATAATTAAACTTTTAAAACAGGAAAACTGGTTGTAACAGTTATTAAGTACATTTGTTAGGTGCTGGAAAAGCTTGAGTTTGACCTGGGAAAATGTGTATGAATACTATTTATGTCACGTTTAAGGTAAAAAAAAATATGAATAAAACATAATTAATAAAGAAGATTTATAAATAAATAATGAAATTTATAAATTAAAAATATAATAGTTTATGTACAATTTTACTCAATGAACAACACACATGTACAGCAGAGTTTACAGTAAGAGTTCACTCTGTTCAACATCAAATAAAACACTTCTCTCTCCCCTCTCTCTCTCTCTCTCTCTCTCTCTCTCCCTCTCTCTCTCTCTCCCCTCTCTCTCTCTCTCTCCCTCTCTCTCTCTCTCTCTCTCTCTCTCTCTCTCTCTCTCTCTCTCTCTCTCTCTCTCTCTCTGTCTCTCTCTCTCCCTCTCTCTCTCTCTCTCTCTCTCCCTCTCTCTCTCTCTCTCTCTCTCTCTCTCTCTCCCCCTCTCTCTCCCCAGCCATCAATAAGAGCTCGGAGTACTCGGAGGCTGCTCTGGCCGGTCTGGCCAGTAAGGAAAACTTCAGCAGTGTGAGTCTGCGCAGCGTCAACATCTCAGAGCAGATGTCCAACAACAGCGCCGTTCCCTACAAGAACGTCATGCTGATGCAGATCAAAGGTACAAACACATGCTCGAGTTTCACCTGTGACCACAGCTGCCATCTCACGCATTCATACTCGAACAAAACTGCTTAATTTCAGAAGATCTGGTGTGTTCCTGGAGTTGGTTTGAGAGGATTTAGATGAGGCTCAGAGTCAGGGGATGTTTTGATCCAGGTCAGACCTGTGGCTCTGCTCTCTCCAGGTCGCCGCCACGTCCAGACCAGGCTAGTGGAGCCCAGAGCGTCTTCGCTCAACAGCGGCGACTGCTTCCTGCTGGTCACCCCGGAGCACTGCGTGGTCTGGATCGGAGAGTTCGCCAACGTCATCGAGAAGGCCAAGGTGAGAGTGAGGCGCAGGTGTTAGCTGTGCTTCAGAGCTCTGGGTGACTGGTTTATAACTCTGCTCCTCACCTACAGTCCTGGAACACACACACACACACACACACACACACACACACACACACACACACACACAAACTGGCACAAATCTGAGCTACTCATCAAGCAAGTGCTCTCGGGCTGGTCTATAACTTGGCCATTTCCCCTAAGGAGCTCTGTCTAGACACTTTCTTATAAGCCTTTGTTTGTCTACTCAGCCTCCTCGTTCAGAGCTGTTTACTCACTTTTTTATTCACTTGTTGTTGAGTTGCACAGTCTCACAGTCTCACAGTATAGACGTCCTGGATTCATAGAGGAGGCAGAATGTCTCTTCTCTCTCTTCATTATTTGAAAAGCTGAAAAACAGATCTGTCACCTGCAGGCGATGGATCTGGCCACCTTCATCCAGAGTAAGAAGGACATGGGCTGCAGGGCCAAGCAGGTGCAGACCATCGAGGAGGGAGTCAGCTCGCAGGGTCCAGACAGCCAGCAGTTCTGGACCATCCTGGGGGGACAGACCTCCTACCAGCGTAAGATTACATCAGCCCCATCGCTCAGATTGTGTTTAAGGAAAAGCAAAACAGATTCTGATTCGTCCGATCTGATCACGCTCCAGCCGCAGGTCCTCCAGAGGACGACGAGCAGTTTGAGAGCGCCATCGTGGAGACCAACTGCATCTTCAGGCTGGTGGATGACAAACTGGTTCCTGACGACGACGAGTGGGGGAAGGTGCCCCGCAGCTCCCTGCTGGAGTCCAAGGAGGTCTGTGGGACTTCCTCTGTGTCCTGAGAGACAAGAGAGACATGCAGCCAGTGTTCCTAGCCTGGAGTAGACTTTTACAGTAGATGTTTGTCTGAAGCAAAAATGACACTTTTTACCTGCCTGTAGGTGTGTTTTCACCACCTCTAGCCCTCGATAGCAATACAAAACAACAAATTGAAATGTCTAAACCTCTCAACCTCTCAGACATGTCATGTAGTGTCACAAAAGTGTGATGGAAGCACCATTTGCGTGACTTAAGAGGTCACATGACCAGTTCAGTCCATTTTCCTCAAACTGCAGTCATGCAGGACAAGATTTTAAGAAATGTTATTATAGATCATATGTGATGTCTCAATGACAAAACACCCTTCAAAGGAAATACCTGCTAGTCATGCTATACCTACAGTACAGCACTGTACTGTAGTTTTGTAGAAATTTCAGTAAAATCCCTTTTATTATATTCAGGTGTTAGAGTATGACCTCCTCTAGCGAACCACCTAATGTCAATATTTGGGAATATTTCAATATTCTTTCGAGAGGGGCTTTTTTTTGCCTCTTTTTGCTGCTTTAATTTGTTGCCTAGCAACAGCAGGTGCCACTGAGTTCCTCCTCCATCCGTCTGTGCTGCTTCTGGAAAAAAACAATCAAACACATCCAGGAAACTGTAGCCAGGACCAACAAGAGCTCTGCAGCTCTCCAGCATATAAATGATGGCGGCTTCCAGCCTTCAGTCGCATTCTGCTCTGCATCAAATGTCTGTGTGTTCAACAGTTTGTTCCTCTTCTCTACAACACACAAGCGTAGAACACACCCGAGCCTTATTCTAAACAGTAGGAAAGACCTGTTCAGAAATCGTGATCTTCCAGGAGATAGAGTCAGTTGGATAGAGTCAGTTAGCATGGACCAAAGGAGCCAGACATGACGTGTCTGCTCTGCTGTGCCGTGGTGCAGGTGCTGGTGTTTGACTTTGGCAGCGAGGTCTACGTGTGGCATGGTAAAGAGGTCACCCTGGCCCAGAGGAAGGTGGCCTTCCAGCTCGCCAAGCACCTCTGGAACGGCATGTTTGACTACACCTGCTGTGACATCAACCCGCTGGACCCGGGAGGCTGCAACACTCTCATACCCAGGTGGGAAAGCAGCCGCTCTGCTGCTTTATAATCTCCTTTAAACAAGAACCTCCCTCTATAGGTCCACACCATCATGTGCTGCTCAGGTCAAATCCCTTAAGTCCTGTACAGTGATTCCTTCACGCATAAGTACAAGTAGCTTGCATGAGTCCACTTATGTGACTGGTGTTTGGATTTAATCTCTTATTATGACATAATTAGCACAAGTGAGCACAGTCCAACACCTCAGACAGGCTCCATGAATATGTCTGAACCTGAAAATAGTTCTGTTTATTCATCCTGATCTAGTTCTGTCAGGATCAGTGAAGTTAACATCTCCACATCTCTCCTCCCTCTTCTTCTTATTGTGCGTGTTCATCGTCAGGAAGGGCCAGGGCCGTCCTGACTGGGCTGTATTCGGGAGGCTGACGGAGCACAACGAAACCATCCTGTTCAAGGAGAAGTTCCTGGACTGGACCGAAACCAAGCTGCTGTCACCCAAGGATGAGGCAGAGCTGGCCCCAGAGCAGAAGGTCAAATACAGAGTTTCATAGTGTTTATAGCTTCAGAGCTGATGGATCAATTCTGGCCCTCAAAAAATATGAAAGCCCTGATCACAATTCTATAAGTTATTACAAAAAGTCTGGTGTGTTTATGGTCAATGATCAGAGTTCAAGTCAGGGTTCAGTCTTACAAAGTCTTACAGAGGTATTGAAAAGGACAGGATTCCTGCAGATGCTCTGTAATTAACAGATAAACAGTTAAAATCAAGGATAAAGGGCTTTAAATTATAACGGAGCAGTTTTCCACTGAGTGGATGGTGTAGGAACCGTGCTGGTCTGGAGGTTTCTTCTGCCTGGGAGCTTCATAACTCCCGTGCTCTCCCCCTCCAGGAGGCCCCGGGCCGGGAGTGCCGGCCCTACGACGCCACCCTGATGCTGCCCGTCCTCCAGTCGTCCATCTCCACCGTCCTGGACGGCGTGAACGTGGGCCGCGGCTACGGCCCCGTGGAGAGCGACGACCACATGAGGCTCCAGGAGCTCAGCACGGCCTCCGTGGACGTCTGGCACATCCTGGAGTTCGACTACAGCCGGCTGCCCCGCCAGAGCATCGGCCAGTTCCACGAGGGAGACGCCTACGTGGTCAAGTGGAAGTACACGGTCAGCACCTCAGGTGAGGGAATACCTTGCTAATAACAACCTAAAGATGATGTGCAGCCCATCTGACATTGTCATTTCTGATCATGATTTAGGTCAGAATCAGAACAAGAGAAAAACAATACCATATAAACAGAGATTATTCATTACTTTAACATGACTATGGTCAGATAAGATATATGGAGTTTTCAGGTTTTATTCAGATTATTCAGAGAGCGAGTTCTAAGTGAGTTTAATACAAATTGAATTAAAGCAAAAACTACAAATCTGATAAAACTACACAAAATAATACCATACTTTAAAATCTCTAATCTCCATCTAAAAATGAAAAGAAACCAAAGAAGCATCATATAAGTACGGACAGTCACACAAAGCAAAAACCATGTCAGGATGTTAGCAGTAATCTGTGCAGTAATCTGGACTCCTGGGATATTGCATTTTTGCACTTTTATGCAGTATTTTACACTGTGACTTGATTTTAGTCCATATTTATACACAGTCCAGTATTTGTATTGACTATAGCTGCTACCAGAGATCGCTGCTTAACAGAACTTACAGTGATTCTTATTCTATTCTGTCGTAAGCACCATGTAAACACATGCAGACATGTCTGCATATAAATGTAGTCAAAGCCAGCCAGTAAAGCCTCGTCTCTGCTCCAGTCGGCCGCAGGCAGAACCCCGAGGCCAGGAGCAGCGGGCCGGGGAAGGAGAAGTGCTGCTACTTCTTCTGGCAGGGTCGACACTCGACCGTGAGCGAGAAGGGCACGTCGGCCCTGATGACGGTGGAGCTGGACGAGGAGAGAGGAGCCCAGGTATCCCAGACACAGAGAGCCCGCCTGTCTGGAGCGAGCAGCCTGTGAGAGCTCATCCATCATGTGTCTCGCTCTGTCTCGCCTGCTCCGTGTCACAGGTTCAGGTGCAGCAGGGGAAGGAGCCTCCGTGTTTCCTGCAGTGTTTCAACGGAGGGATGATCGTCCACGCTGGGAAGAGGGAGGAAGAGGAGGAGAACACTCAGAGTAAAGATCCCTGCCTAAACATTTCTGCTACTAATTCTAAACTAGGATGCAACGTAACATGAGAGATTCCTCGTCCTATCTCACACGTTTACTTTTGGTTTTGTTAGATAAACGAGCAACAGGCCCAGAAACTAAAACATCATCCTATATTCATTTATGCAGCTAAAAAAACAGGCAGATCTGACCAGAGGATCCAAACCATCCCTCCCCTCCACCTGCCACTATGTCTGTTTACTGGCTCCTCAATATCCGATTCCTCCTCTATCGCTGGATCGCTCCAGTTACCAAACAGCCCATAATATTCACACAACTAAAAATAGAACCGTAAAAGGGCATCCGGGGCATTTCTGACGAAATCAAGCACCGGAGTACGAGGATAAACACTAATTCCAGGTCCCCTTTAAATACGATTTTGCGGTCGTTTACTTATCCAAACAGTTTGTCTTTGGTTTTATGAGTTGTGTGTGTGCGTGTGTGTGTGTGTGTGTGTGTGCATGTGTGTGTGTGTGTGTGTGTGTGTGTGTGTGTGTGAGGGTCAGTTACTGTGAGTGAAGCCCTGGCCTGACGCTGTGCCTCCGCTGGCCTCCCTCCAGGTGAGTGGCGTCTGTACTGCGTGCGGGGCGAGGTGCCGGTGGAGGGCCACCTGCTGGAGGTGGCGTGTCACTGCAGCAGCCTGCGCTCCCGGGCCTCCATGATCCTGCTCAACATCAACAAGGCCATCATCTACCTGTGGCACGGCTGCAAGACGCAGCTGCACACCCGCAGCGTGGGCAACACGGCCGCGCTCAAGATCAAGGAGCAGTGAGTTCCCCTCACACAGAGTCCCTGTGTAGGCTGCTGAGTCCAGGCTGGAGCTCTGACTGGCCTCTGTCCCTGTCCTCACCTGTCCCCCACCCTCACCTGTCCCCTGTCTCCTGGCTCCTCTCAGGTGTCCCCTGGAGGCTGGACTCCACAGCAGCAGCAAGGTGACCATCCACGAGTGTGACGAGGGGGTGGAGCCTCCGGGCTTCTGGGAGGCTCTGGGGAGGAAAGACAGGAAGGCCTACGACTGCATGCTGCAAGGTAGAGCCTGCACACACACACTCAAACACACACTCACACACACACACTGTGGCTGCTCAGAGTGGTTACTTACAGAAACATTTTGACAGTAATTTATGGTTTATTTGCGTTACATTGTTTCTGCTACCCCTACTTTTCCTATACTACTGCTAATAATAATAGTTGTGATGATATCAGTAATAATAATGATAATAACAATGTTAATGTTCTGATCACAGTAATGCTTTTCATTTAAAAGTCTTCTGAGAGCAGCCAAGGACTCTGTTAAAATCATAAGACAATCCATCGTTTTTCTGTCACAGCTGAAAGATGCTGAAAAATGTTTGTGAACAGACCTTGAAAGTGCTTGAAACATTCTTGATTTTTTATCTCTTCTGTCTTTGAAATATGAACAACACATACCAAAAGTGTTGAAAGTATTGAAATCAGACAGTTTGTGATCAGCTAATATACAAAAAAACAATTTATTTTTTATCGATTGAGATATACCAAGATTATTTGACTTTGTGACACTGCCAGCAACGACTAAGGACCTGGTTTATTTCGTCCCTCTGTTCTTACTATTTTGCAGTGTGTCACTTAGATGAGACACGCAGACACGTAATAGGTGAGAATAAGTAGATAGATAGATAGATAGTAGATAGATAGATACGACACATGGAGGAACATTAATCCTGTTTCATATTCACTTCACACTCTCTTTTTTCTCTTTAGATCCAGGCAAATTTAACTTCACCCCGCGGCTCTTCCAGCTGAGCAGCACGTCTGGAGAGTTCGTGGCGAACGAGTTCTTCCATCCGTCCCGAGCGCCGGACCTGGTCAGCTCGCTGCCCTTCCTGCAGGAGGATCTGTACAACACGTCCCAGCCCGGTGAGGCCGGACCCGGAGCAGCTGGACCTGCTGAGCCCAGCAGAGCTGACACTCATCTCTGTCTCCCTCTCTCCTCCTCCTCGTCCTCTGCAGCTCTGTTCCTGGTGGACAACTTCCACGAGGTGTACCTGTGGCAGGGCTGGTGGCCTCAGGACAGCGAGAGCACCGGCTCGGCCCGCATCCGCTGGGACGCGGACAGGAAGTGTGCCATGGAGACTGTGCTGCAGTACTGCAAAGGTCGGAGTCTCAGGCGATCCAGACTCAGAGCTCAGGCTGCTCAGAGCTAGAGAGGGGTCTGCAACGATCCGGATGGCTGCAGTTCATATAGAGAACATTTGAATAATTAAGATTTGTCCTATTATTTATAGATTTATCTATATTGATATATTAGGAATATTAAATAGAAGCTTTCTCTGATTGTGTTTTGAAGACCATCATAGCAAAATGCAAAAATGAAACCTAAAAATAAGTGATTTCCTCTGACTGTCAGCACAAACTCAACCCATATTCATGCCCAAATCCTACATTTATTCTGTTATTTATAGCATTATTCATCAATACATCCATTTACCTAACCTGCTTTATATCTAACTTGTGCTAATATAATGATTGTATTATGAATAATTGATTAAGCTTGAGTAGATTCCAGTAGGAAAACCTTCCTCCCAGTCCCAGTCTCCCAGACCAAACCTGTTAAACATTCAGAGGCAGGATCCAGGCTGACGGACTGAGGCTTCAGGACTGAATGTTTTTGTCTTGTTGTGCCGCTGCAGAGAAGAATGAGAAGAAGCCTCAGAAGTCGTATCTGATCCACGCCGGGCTGGAGCCGCTCACCTTCACCAACATGTTCCCCAGCTGGGAGCACAGGGAGGACGTGGCCGAGATCACCGAGAGGGTCAGAGCACACACACACAAACACACTCTACAGGCTGTGACCTCTCACACACACACAAACCTTTAGTACGTAGGTGAGGTAACGTGGCATGTGTGTGTGTGTGTGTGTGTGTGAGCCAGGAGGCGGAGGTGTGTAACCAGATCATCCTGGTGGAGGACGTGCTGGCTCGGCTCTGTCAGAACACCTTCCCTCTGGCCCAGCTGCAGGCCCGGCCGCTGCCCGAGGGTGTGGACCCGCTCAGGCTGGAGCTCTACCTGTCCCAGCAGGACTTCCAGGTCAGAGCACGCACCGATCATCTGCTCCTCGTCTGTCTGCTCCCAAAGAGAGAGGGAGGCGTAGGGACACAACACAAGGCCTGCGACAAACAGCTGATTGATCTGTCGATTACTTTCTCCATTCATCGATTAGTTTGAAAAAGTTTCACAAAGTCCATGATAAGGTCTTTAAATGTGCCCTCGCCTCCATGACCTTCAATTCTCTGTCTCAGAGAAAAGAAAATAGAACAAATTCACAAGCTGAGATCAGGAAATTGTAACCTTTTTTAATGCTTAAATCTGTTACAAGAACAGGAAGTATTCTTAAATATTTCTCAATTTTGTTTTGTTTTGCTTCACGTTGGACAGTATTTGGAGGCAACAACTGAACCTACACATGTTTTTACTGCTTTTTGTTGCTGCTCATTGGTGATGAGCTTTCCATCACTGACATCATTAGTGTTCATCATCATCATTATTAGATGAGTAATTAAACCATCATCATCATCATTATTAGATGAGTAATTAAACCATCATCATCATCATCACAAAGGCAGAGATACACACAGACTGATATAAAACACATTAAAAACATTGAAAACAGTCATTTTCTGCAGCAGCTCTAAAGCGGAAGATGCATTTTCGTACAGATATTCAGATTAAATTAATCTAGAATAAAATTAAATGAAGGTACAGATCTGCAGGCTGTGTTAAAGCTTCTCTGACCCCTTCCCCAGGTTGGACTCCGGTGTTTTCTGTAACTCTTTGCTCCTCGTCCTCCATGTCTCCCACTCTAACTGCGTCTAACTCTCACTTCACAGAGCAAGGTGTAGGTGGACGCCAGGTAAGACATGGAGCATGCGGACCCCCCCCTCCACCCCCCACCCCCACCCTGCCCCCTCTCCCCCCCCGCCCGTCTAGCACGTCCGCACTCTGCCAGAGCTGTGTTTCTATTTAACATGGATCTGATCACTCTGAGGCACTCTCCTCTCTCTCACTACCAGCTGCACCATTACGTCTCAAATAACAAACAAATAAACAACTTTTATGTGAATCTTCAGTTTGTCGTATCAGCCGCAGTCACAGAGGATTTGTCACAGTGTGAGTGTAGCTCCAGTTTCCAGTTCCTGCTAGAGATGAAAACTGAGATGAAACATGACAGAAGTTGAAACTGTCACACGACCGAGTCTCCAAGTACAGTACAGTTCAGATCAGTATTAGTGTCAGTGACATACAGATAGGCATGTACTCAATGAGAGCAATATTAATCAGGATGTATAAGGTGAGATAAAGTAAGATTGCTGTATCTTGTTTGATGTTGCAATGGAACGGTTTTAAGGTGTGATTTTTTTTTTTACAGACGCTAAAATGAAGCCATTAGTTGATGAGATGATTAATCAGTGAGAGCATTTTTTTCAGTATGATTGGTGATACAATAGTTGAGTTTTTTTCTTTTTCTCAGAGCTGAAAGAACAGTTCTAACACCTCTTCAATATGAACCAGTGAAGGTGTAAATTAGCTCTTTAAACTCTCTAATTTATGCTCCGGTGAGAATTGAGGCATCTAATCGTGCAGCCACTGTTTCGCCCTTTCTCTCTCTTTCTTCATTTAAGTCAACACCTCGGACTACAACACGCTCCTGCTGCTGCTGCTACTCTCCTCTGAACACACACACACACACACACACACACCTTCCTCAGGAATATCTGTCCTCTCACTTCAGAGATTCACCATCAGAGACTCTGCGGTCTGACTCACTGTCTGCAGCTCAGAACGGAGGCCTGAAATCACAAAACTGTCCCTTTGACATGAAATGTATTAATGAGAACAGTAACAAGTTGTTTTTTTGTTAATCTAACATGTCAGAGACCAGAGCTGTGCAAAAATCAGGATTTTAGAATTCACGTTGATTCAATACTTGAGTGTGAATTTGAATTGATTCTTCTCACAAGCCTCATAAGTAGTAGAACTAGAATGGAGTAGAAAACCGTACTAAATCTAATATATTTAGTTTTTGAAGAACTACACGATTATTCCCACGTGTAAAGATGACGATGTCAAGCTTGGAGCTTAATCAAAGAAGTCATAGTGATGCATCCAGTTTAGCTCAGACCATGAAATACCATGAAACAAGCTCTTAAACTAATCCTCTACACCTCATACAACTCTAACTGTGAGGAAACAATAACAAACCATTTGTTGTTATGATATTTACAATCCAATGTAAAATTCTGCTCAATTCACATTCAACTCCAACTCAAGCATTGAGTCATTCTGAATTCATCCTGAGTTTTGAACACAACCTGTGAGACTTTCTGCTCATGAAGAACTTCACCATCTAACAATTTGAAGTGACGTTGTGAAGAGCTCCTGATATCTGCAGGTCATAACTCGTTGCACTTTGTTCTTCCTCTTCTTCTCCAGCTCTGCAGCTTGTCCCACTCTGAGGAAACACCGCAGCACTGGGTGCCCAGTAAGCACATCCTCACACTTCTGATCCGTCTGTTTTCTGTTTTCCCCCAACTCACTGCAGAAAGCTTTGGAAATGACGAAGGAGGAATACGAAAGTCTGCCAGGGTGGAAGCAAGTGAACCTGAAGAAGGCCAAAGGACTGTTTTGAGGAGGTATTGGGAGGAAGATGGTGCGCGGAGTGGATTTTCAAGATGGAGACAGAGAGGACGCCAAACCTGCCAGGACCCTAGAGGAGAGAGAAGCACACGCGGAGACGCGCTCGCCTCGCTTCTAGTCATGTTTTACTTCTTTCAACTTTGTCGTCACACAAAGAAAACAAAAGTCCAGCTGTGTGGGGGGAGGTGGAAACGCCTTGCTGTGGCTCACACACACACACACACACACACACACTGACACACACACACACATGCACATAAGCTGTGTACTGTGTGTTTTCTGGAGCCTCTCCTCTAGAATAAAAATAAAAGTTACGGCTCATGGACTTGAAGAAAATGTGCACACTGGTGTCAGAGTGCCATGCTACGGTTGTGTATGTATGTGTGCGACTGTATATAATGTTTTAATGTGAGTGTGTGTGTGTGTGTGTTACCTGTTTCTGTGTGTTCCTGTGTGTGTGTGTGTGTGTGTGTGTAGGTGCGTTTCTGACTCTGTATCTATGTAAAAACTAAAGCTGTCACGTCAGATGTTGTGCAGAAAGTTGTTTTTTTTCTTTTCTTTTGTTGTTGTTGTCGTCTGCAGTGTCCGGATGCTGTCAGGCTGCGTAGGTGATGCTCGCCTGTGTTTCAGACTGCTGAAGTGACTCTGACCTGCTGAGCTGTAATTTACAGGTTTTGACGTTTACGAGAAGAGGAAGAAGTGAAGAAGCAGCAGCAGCACGATGAATCTGAATGTATAGTGCCTTGCTTTTTGTGTACAGTTTATATACAAAAATTCTAGTCTGCATTTTTAAAAGACTTTCTTTGTGATATAAGACATAGTGAATTAAATCACGATAATGCTCCACTCACACTGTGTCATTCTGTGACTCCACGCACACACACTTATGTTAAACAGCAGAATAACATTACACATTATAGTATGAGGAACTTAAACTGATCTCATTCTGTTTTTGCTGTGTCTTTTTCAGCATCTGAATCTAAATATTGCTCCGTTTTGACAAACCAGTACACCTGGAAATTGTTTTTTATGGTCTAGATTATGAGAAAGCAATATAACTTAAAATATATATCAATCGTTGTTTATCATGAAAACATGATACACATAGGATTTAGTATTTATTTAGTTGAAATCCTTTGAATAACGTATTTGTTAAAACCTCAACATGGATGACAATATCTCCACTGCAACTAAACCTGCGAATACAAGGTGTGGTAAATGAATTATTGAAATATAATTTTAAATACGAGCTGGAAATTTGAGTTTTATCTGATTTATAGCAAGCAGGCATAAAACTGAACAACAGGTGTCAGGTGCACTGCAGTTTGCATCTCTACCACTGGGGGGCGTCCATGTTTTCAAATGAGCTCACGTCACGTTCTCACGTCAAAACTGTGTTTAAACATGACATTTAAATCTAAAATATAATAATATCTCAAATATTTAGGTGTGTTTTCGTAGTTCTACAAGTAAAGCTCAGCCCTCACGGACCTTCATGTTTGTCTATGTAAAGCGGACTCAGGTCCGTGAGCGCCCCCTGCCGGCGCCCCAGCAGCGGTGCTCGGACTAACATTGAGAAACACCTCCTGATCTTAGGAACTGCAGTCCGGATCAGAGCAGCTGCAGACCAGCTCTGCAGGTCAGTAACCACTATTATAGAGTTTATAGGAATCTGATCCACTTCAGCACTCCGGTAATCCTTAAACTCGCCACACTCGTCCTGTTGTGATCGTTTCACCGAGCTTCGTTTTGTTCTTTTCTTTCTCCGTGAAAACTTTTGAGACGTACAACAGCTCCGGAACAACGCGTTTACTCCGCGTTTGCACCGAAACACTCGTTAAAGCCAGGATTTTCGCTTCGCAGGTTGGCTATGAGACGAGGTTGAGAATCGTCGCTTTCTTGACTGGGCCTTGGTCTGAGGGTCTTTACGTACGGGACGCACAGTGACGTCTGGCCCCGCGCTGCTCTCTGACGTCAGCGCGTCGTTGGAGCAACGGTTCAAGGCGAGTTCACGGTTTTCTATTTCTGTTTTGGTAGTTTCCTGCAGATATCGATGACATATGAGAGAGCAGTGACGGCGACACTTGTATCATTGACAATAATAACAATTGCTTCATTTGAGGAAGTAAAATACGTCGATTACAAGCTGAAATAGAAATTGCAAAATGGCAACGTGGAAGTGAATGCAGCAGCATGGTCAGAGCAAAGACTTTCAGAAATAGAAGCTAGAATAATAAGATAGAATAGATGGAAATGCATTGGCCGTGCATAAGGAGCAAGACCATCATCAGACAATGAACATAAAGGTTTTGTAATCAAATGTACAAACTAACCACACAACAGTAAAAGTGCTCCAAACTACTAAAAACCCTAATAGTTCATACAAACAGTGCATGCAAAGAAGTATGAATTAGCAATACTGGACAGCCAACATATTTTCTTTTTTTGTTTATTTCTATACACTTCCAGTTCATTTATCATGCAAAGTTTGCCGCCCATTGCTTTACACAATAAACAACAACAATAAAGCCAATACAGGATATATGTTTCAGTGAGAAAGAAATGGTATGTTGATGTTTCCTGCATGTCCCTGTACATACAGAACAGCTGACAGTAAAGATGCTTGTGAGTCCATTCCTTTTGACATCAAATGACAGACACGCCTCTCCTCCAGCCTCAGGATCCTCGGCTGGAGGCGTGATGTCGTCCCAGGTGCGTCTGAAGCTGCTGCCCAGCGCCCGCTGCCTGTTTGACGAGCCGCTGCAGGTGAAGGTGGCCGGGCTGAGGTCCAGGCAGGCCGTGACGCTCAGAGCCAGCTCCACGGACGAGAAGGGCGTCTCCTTCAGCTCCTCGGCCTCCTACCGGGCCGACGGCCGTGGGGAGATCCACCTGGACAGAGACCCCGCCCTGGGCGGCAGCTACCTGGGGGTGGAGCCCATGGGCCTGCTCTGGTCCATGAGGGCCGACGCCCCCCACAAGAGGTTCCAGAAGAGCAAGTCTCTGAACCCTCACGTGGTGAAGTTCTCTGTGCACTGCGAGGAGGAGGAGGAGGGAGGAGGAAGGGTCCTGGCAGAGGCCACCAATGAGAGGCTGCTGATGGCGGAGGGAGTCAGCAGAGTGACCGTCAGAGACGGGAACATCCGAGGAGTCCTGTTCACCCCCCCAGGTGCCTCGCTCTGCCTGTCCGGCTCTCAGAACAACAAGCAAAACATAGATAGTTTTGAATTTTTTCTAAGACAAATAGATAGAAATGTTTGTCTTTTCTGTGTATATCCTCCTTTGTTTATAAGGCCCAGGGCTTTATTATACCTGTTCTTTCTATGATGTAATTAGGTTAACTCTGAAGGCGATCAGTGCTGGAATCCTTCTAAACCAGCGTAGAAATCAATTAGTGCTTGGCCTTTTTTTTTATTAAAAAAAACAAAATTAGTCTCAGGGCCCCCCCCCCCCCCCCCCCCCCCCATTTTAACTCCAGGAAACACAGAACAGACAATGCACTTATGAACTTAAAATATTTTTTAAGAAGCCTCAGATCCTGTTTTTGAAGCGGTTCTGCAATGCATCAACTGTTTCGTCTGTAAAATGTAGAGAAAAGTGGTGAAAATTTTTTATTCGTGTTTTACAGAGGTCCAAATGAGGTCCACAGACCTCAGAGATATTCAGTCTGTCTCTGTAGAGAATAAGAGAAGCTCCCAAAATAAGTGCATTTTGAAGCTTAAGTAATGTTGCTCAAACATTCTCAGAACGTTTTGAACATCTGCAGGTGACTGAATGAGAACAAGACGACAGGGGAAGAAACAAAAGTAGGCTTGTGATGAAAGGAGGAGGTGAGACTGGATAGATGGAATAAACAAAGAAAAGAATGGATCTTTATAACAAGCAGGATGGAGGATCTGTGTTGACACATGGTTTGTAGTTGAACCTCTGGCAGCCCCAGAGTTTATCTCTTAGTCCTGTTGGACAGAATAAACATGTGCAGTCGCTCTGAGCTGGGTGTGCTCTGCAGGTTATGTAAGTCCCACAGAGTGATAATCATAAAAACGGTTTCTAAAACAATGGATGAAAACGTCCCACCTTGTTCTCTGTTATTACACCTTGACCTCTGGGGTCTGCTCGAGTTCCAGCCTGTAATTATGTGCTGCGTGTGAGGCGGCCTTTGTAGTTCATCCGGCTCATTTTAGAAACCGTAACAGCTGAACTCCACAATAAAGACTCTGTAATGTGACGTTAATGAAAGGCTTGCTCCTCCCAGGGAGGGGGCCTTTCCCGGCCGTGCTGGACCTGTACACTTTCGGGGGAGGTCTGTCGGAGAAGAGAGCGTCTCTGCTGGCCAGCCGCGGCTTCGTGGTGCTGACGGTGGCGCTGTACGGCCACGACGACCTGCCCAAGAACATCAGGGCGGTGCACCTGGACTACTTCGAGGAGGCCATAGCGTTCCTAAGAAAACAGGACAAGGTGAGGCTCCTGTGTCAGCATCACACATGGAGACACGTTAGGAGTCTGAGGTCAGAGTCTGCCCAGAAGGTGGACTGTACTCTGCACTGGGTAGTGATTAAAAAAAGTTTTTGTATATTTAAACAAATTCTCTACACTACATGTATCCAGGCATTTATCTTATTATGATAGTGAGGAGGCCTCAGAGTCTAAGGACAAAGAGGAATGTCTGTCATAGAAAATGGTATAATCATTTTATCCGACTCATTAGGAAGATTTGGTAACACATTAGATGAGGGAATACATAATCACCATTAACCAGCTGCTTATTAACATGCATATTAGTCAGATGTTGGCACTTTATTAGGCACTAGAAACCACCATTAACACCTTATTTTACAGGATTATTATTTAGAGCCATTAACTAAGAGTGCCTCTTCTAATTACAGCTTATTCATAATGAGTAGAGTAGTTGTAATGGATTTACTAAGTGTGAAGAGAAGGCAACTTTAGTATGGGGAACATCCATTGGTTTAATAGGTGTGACTTCATAATAGATATTGATATAATTGTATGAAATATTAATGTTTCCACATGAACTAAATAAATGAAGATAGGAGATGTTGGCTGCGGCTGCTCCTCAGGTGACCTGTTTTTATGTCTTTATATTTCTTTATTGTTTATCAGGTGGGCAGTGATGGAGTGGGCCTGATCTCTCTGTCTAAGAGTGGCGACCTGGCTCTGTCCGCCGCCTCCTTCCTGCCGGGCGTGGCGGCCACCGTCTGGATCAACGGCTGCTCCGCCAACACGGCCGTGCCGCTCTTCTACCGGCAGAGCCAGATCCTGGCCACGCTGCCCTTCGACGTCAGCAAGGTGGTCCCCACCCCGTCCGGAGCCGTCATCACCAAGTACGCAGGCCGGGACCCTGCAGCCGAGGAGAACAGAGGCAGCCTGGTGCCCATCGAGCGGGCCGCGGGCCGCTTCCTGTTCCTGGCCTCCGAGGACGACCTCAACTGGGACAGCAAAGGCTACGTGGAGGAGATGGTGGAGCGGCTGAGGCGCCACGGGAAGGACAACTATGAGAGCGTGTGCTACCCCGGAGCGGGCCACTACCTGGAGCCCCCGTACGGACCCTACTGCGCCTCCAGCTTCCACGGCTTCGTGGGGAAACCGGTGCTGTGGGGGGGCGAGCCCAGGTCTCACGCTGAGGCCGAGGTCCAGATGTGGAGGAAGGTCCAGGAGTTCCTGAGAACTCACCTGAGCTGTGGCTCCACTCACACCAGAGCTAGACTGTAGGAGACGAGCGAGCACACCAGCTCTGGCAGATTGTTATGCAAATTGTTTATGTAGATTCCTGGTGATTATTACAGAAACTGTGAAGGGTAGCGAGGAGTATTGTTTGCTCCTTTTCCATGACTCAGTTTGCGGGCTTGTTCTGGAATAGTGCTTTTCCATAGAGAGTAGCACCACTCCTGCTGGCTGGGAATGAAAGCAGCGATGTCAGAGGTTGGGGGCGGGGTTATCGAGACCAGTGAAAACATTGCCTTTACTTTTTGTATTATGCGAGAGAAGCTACAGATGTGATGAAACGGCATCAGAAATGCCTCAGATTTTATTTTAGAAGGATTCAACTGTTCTATTTTCAGGTGAGGGAGTATTACTGGGATTTCACCCAAAACCAAACTGCTGCGAACTCAGTCATGTGCCTTCATCTGTTCACGTACCTGAACTAACTTGAATGTTGGCTCAGGCAGAGGTTTCAGGGTAAAGAATCTGCCATCTTTTAGTCATTGGTTAACAAACAAAACAAGACTGAACAAATACACTTTTCCACCTTTTTTTTTACAATTGCAAACTATGTAAGTTTCTATTGATTACCAAGTCTAAAAAGTTTTCCTCAGGGCCAAAGCTGCTTAGTGCCTTTTCTGCCTGGTGTCTCTATTTTACATTTCATAGCAAGAAAGTGCTAAATGGAACTAAACTCATTCAATGACAATGTTTGGAGGCCATCGTTGCCTTTTTCTCCCTGCTGGTGTGGAAACCGAGTGCTGAAGCCTGCGGTTGCCATTTTGCAAACACCAGCACATCTGGAGAATTATTGATCGTCTCTCGACAAACATTTCCCACTGACTTCTGCACATTTTGACTGTCAGGAACGATTTCTTGCTCATGTTCCTCCTCTGCATACTGCACACCTCAGTGCTTTTTTTCAGATAAATCAATCATGTCACCCCAATGATTTACAGCAAATGTTTTAGAGTCATGAGGACAAAATGATGTGATGGGAATAAAATACAAACAAGGACTAAAAATCACAGCGCCTGTGCAGTTATTTCATTGTATTGTTGTATTATTGTCACGGAAACATTAACATGTTGCTGGGAACAAGTTGAACTGAACTTTTTATCATTAAAGATTCGTGAGAAATCATGAGAACCACCATATTAAGAACTGCTCATGCAAGAGTGTGAACTTCAATCACCTCTTCCCATCACTGGGGTTTTATTTTTCAATTTCCAGCACAGTTTTGCAGCAGAGATCGATGGCCACTGAAGTTGAGAATCCAGCTCTGGGTTCAGACTTCAGACGGCCGAAGCTTTTGTCCGTGCAGCCTTGACCACGGCAGCTTTAGCTTCCTGCCTGCACAGACAGAAATAACACCGTGACAAAAATAAAAGCGCACCCTCGAGCCGGGGACAGATGCAAAGGTGTGCGTCTATTTAAAGAGCGCAGTGATCTAAAACACGTCAAGTGGACGGTGCATTGTATCACCCTGCTACATCCCCTGGTTAGAGTGCACTGCAGCGTCCTTTCAGGGCTCTGCTCAACATGGTCCATCCTCTGGACTCCTGTTTACTTAAATAATTCTGATCCTTGCTGTGTTTAATCACGAAACAGCAACTTGTAACCTGAAACTTTGATGTTTTCTCAATGAAGCTGCGCATTGTCGCTGTGGCCACTAGATGGAGATGATTCCAGAAGATGATCTGAACATTTCTGTAGTCGCCATCCAGAGAACCTTAGACTGGTTATTGATCCTTGTTCTGACATAGAAACTGACACTGGTTGTGTGGAATAAATCCTATTTTTACCTGTGGGAATACCATGGTCTGTTTCTGCACACATCCTGCGCCCTTTCATAATTATCTGGCAACCATTCTTTCACGTTCCTAAACAAGACATAATGGTCATTTCACATTATAATGTGAAATGGTCACATTATAAATGTGTGTGACCATTATAAATGTGAAATCAGTTCATACTTCCTTTGGTACGTCTCACGCATTTCAAGATCCTTTGATCCACTGTGTTTAATAACTCAATCACGGAGACAAGCCATATTCCTACCACACACCTCTTGTTCTTATCGTTTCACATTGACATTTTATCTTATTTTAACATGAATGTACAGGCTACTTATCGTAAGGAAGTTAGACGAGGTGTCCAATACCAGAAAGTAATGGGTATATATTTGTATATTTATTTATTGGGGCACACTCGGTGGCGGGTTCATAAAGAGGGGCGTTCAAGTACAATAGGAAATTTGAACGATTTTGGCAGTCGGCAAGGAAAAGAAATAAAGCAAGTAGACCAGAGTAAGTTCTCTGTTTCTCTTCTGCTGTATTCAAGTCTTCAACATGATCAAATTCACCAGATGGATAAAGAGAAACGATAAAATCACTCATATTTTGTCCAACTTCTTGCCCTTCTGATACATAAACTGCGGTCTAACGTCCGTTAGTCTCCGTTGCCATGGTTACCGACTAGAGTTTGAACCATAACTTGGTACTCCAGAAGTATTTTCACGTTTTAACGTGAAAAGACGCTGAAAAGACGGTGTTATTATAACAACAGTCGTTTCACGTAGTAATAATAATAATAATAATAATAATAATAAAGTAATAATGTCCAATATATATATATATATACATAAATGAGAATGTGGCGATGTTTTACAGTCTGCTGTACATCATTAGTGACTAACTAATAGTAACAAAGACAAGATAAAATAAATAAATGTTTTTTTCACTCTGACAGAATTTAGAATGTATTCCACACATGGAGATATATTTGTCCGACTATTGCATGAGGTTGGTGTGCTGGAGTGCTGGACCTCATCTGGTCTCATCCTGGCTCGTTTCCACCGTGATTGCCATATTTTCTTTGCCCTTGTCTTCACTGGCTTTTATTTGCTTACAAGTAAATTGCATTTTTAGTTGTAACTCCTGTGTGGCCTCCACTTATTCCTACAGCCTTGAGTTGACACTTTGCTTCAATAAATAGATTAACGATAAAGAAATGGAATTTAAAAACCACCTTGTGCAAACGGTAAATGCAGTTTTCTTAATGCAAACCAAGGTTAGAAAGATAAACCGTGCCTCGTATTTTAACCCTGGCAACCTGGAGTACTCGCTGCGTGAAGTACTGCTTTGTTTCCTCAGCTAGCGCCTCGCATTCATCCCGGACGTTCGAGGAGCACTTGATGGAAAGCCGTGAAGCTTTTTACGGGTTTATAAATGTTTCAGCCTCCTCCTCAGATCCGTCATAATGCACTGAGCTCAGCGCGTCACCTCCAAACAACCCTGGCGAAACACAACAGGAGGCAGGTGAAGAGAAGGAAATGAGAGGCAGGGAACAAAACGTGACTTATTGCCAGCTGCGTGCGCCTGGATGTGCCACCTCGCTCCCTGCCTCCCCAGAGATAACGTGTTATTGTCGCCAGCAGCCTCGCTGCAGCGCAAGTTCATCAAGATAGCAGCGCCGGCCTTGATCTGCCTCCTCCGTTTATTAGGCGCCATTGTGGAAAAGCTCTTTCTCCGCTCTCTCCTCGGCTCTTTGCTCTTCTGGCTGCTCCCTTTCTGTCATTTTCAGTTCGACAGAGCTGGCGTCAGCCTCCGGCTTCTGAGAGGCAGCGGAGGTGTTTGTTCCTCCACTGTACCTGCACCAGGATGCTCACATCACGTCACAGGCCCCAGGTTCAGCTCCCCTGTTTGCTCTGGAGAACGAGATTTATGTGATGGGGGAGGAGCAGCGCAGTTAACGATGATGGACCTTGTTAGGGATTAATAAGGTCAGTGCAGAGCGGCTGAAGGAGGCGGAAGGAAGGAAACAACCAAAACTGAAACGGGACTGTCCAAAATCTCCTTCAGAGTTCCTCTGACAGGAACTGAGGAACCAAGCGGAGCTCTTGAAGGACATCCCACACCATAACCCAAACTTGACACAATGGAATCAGACAAGTTTCTTCTGGCAAGGCTTGTGATTTCTTATCTTTCTTATTACTTTGGCATAGTGCTATACCATAATAGCAGCTTCTCCATGGTGATATAAATAAAGGAATCACTTTGTTTATTGAACCATGTGTTTTTTATGGTCATGTATTCTACTACAACTGCAGGGTGAACTTTTGAACTTCCTGTCATGAGGTCACTGTTGTGTTTCACCTGGGCTTTTTCAAGACTCTGAGGATTAGGTGGGGGAGGTGGGGGAGGTGGGAGGGGGTGGGAGGGGGTGGTCTAGTAAACATCCGGTTGGTTTCCTCGCATAAGGCAGCCAACGAAGTGATACCTATCATCAATAATCTCACTGCAGCAGCAGCAGCACAATCAAACAAACGGAGGAACCGGACTCCTGTGCTATTACCTCATTGCTGATTTGCAGTTTTCATTATTTTAATTGAAGCTCGCTGGACTCTGTCGTTGCTCCTCTCTGATCGAGAACAAACGGCACTCGGCCTCTGACAGGATATCCATCATGTCGCTCTGTGATTGTGGCCGCGGGCGCTGTACGTGCAGGCGCTGTAACCTGCTGTATTTTTAATGAGTAATAAAGACGAGGAAGCAGGAAGCCACGCTGAAGGAGAAACACAATCTTACAGCAAACATCCTGATGCTGCAACACAGCGGCCTGACCCGCAGGTGAACTGTTAATCAGCACAGGTGAAGAAATCCTCCAAGATTGTCCAGCCTGCCCAGAACACCTGACTCAAAAAGGACAAACTGCATGCAGGTGAACACATTGGTTGTGATAGTGATGATTTCTGATACAAATCTGTTAAGCCAACATGGGCTATAGACATAATAAGGCTGAATGCCTCTGAATTCTATTCAAAAGCATGTGTAGTTGTATTATTTGTTAACTTCACCTGAAGCTGAGCCTTACTGGCAGATGTGTGAGTCAGAACGCAATCACGTTTTATTAACCTGGAAACAACATTCACTGTGTTGACTTAACTGCAGAACAAGCTTTTCTGTGATCTGCAGAGTTTGCAGTGTCTCACCACCATGTTTCTACACTGGTGTAGGCAACTTCCTCTTTTTTAATGGTAAGCCGAGGTGTGTTTTCAAACTGCAGCCTCAACCACAAGATGGCATTGGATCCTAATCACTGCACCTTGAAATGGAAGGAGACGCTGGATTTATATACTAATGGGCACTTCAGTGAAATGAATGACGTTTTTATACCTCTCCAAAAATCTCCAAAACATCATCAAAATTCCCTTACTAATTCCAGTAAGATGTCTACTGCTATGATGATGTACTGGAGGATTATTTGATGACTGTATCTTATTTGTGTTGTCTGGACTCACTCACTTATACAGTGAAATTTCAGGATGAGCAAAGTTGTGCTGCTGTGGCTGTTAAGCACATCAGTGCTTCTTCTCTCTCTCTTCTCACAAATAAATACAGAAATAAACTCGACATCCCACAGGCACGGAAACGCTGGGCGTCGTTGGACTGGGCGGCCGGTGTAAATTACCAGGCTGCCGTGTCAGCTCCACATGTTATTAACCCGGGTGTGCATGTATAATTATCTGAGCAGAGGCTGCAGGTTTCTCTGTGTGTCTCAGTGACTGTGTGAGATGTGGAGACAGAGGCGGGAGTGTCTCCCTCTTCCCTCCATTCTTATTATGCTGTGAATCAGCACAGCAGGAGGGGGGTTCTCGGGTGACACGAAAAAGACTGCGACACTGGCATGGATCCAAGCAGCCACGACTCTTGAAAGCCGAATTCTTAACTGGAGAAAGTGGAGAAGAATCTCTTGCGCTTTGCTCAATAATGCATCACACGTCACTGCCACCGTCTCTTCACTTCAAGCTGCTTTAAAGAAACTCTCTGCTTTCCAGCATCTGAGGAGAGGAATCTTCTAACCCTACCGGAGGCCTGCGATCCTGTAGAATCAGTATCTTGCCTCTAAAATGGAGAAAATTCCTTTCATATTCAACATTGAAATAATTAACCTTGACTATTTGTATTTGTAATATTCTCTATTAACAACCAGTTGATGCAAACTAGGGGACATTTTATGCCAAACTCACTTTTACGATTGCTTTATTATGTATATTGGATCCTCATGTCCCCCTGGTACTCCAGGGTGCTCCAGCGTGTTGTCCAGCAGCTGAAGACTTCTGTCCAGCAGCAAAAGGTGGGCGGGGCACACAGAGCTGATTAGCATTTGACCCGTATGGTCGCGTAAGCTTACATGGGCCTTTAAACTGATGCGTAGAAAGTCACTTTTTCTAACCAAAACCTGTTACTAACATAACTTTCGGACATCAAGGAACCATGCCAAAGAAGAAGAAATGAAATGAATGTCTCCTTTAATCAAAACACCAACTTAACCGGGGTTCACTATATAGAGGCTCAGTCCTCTAGCTACCCAGGCCAGCTGTGACCCCGTGTTTAACGATCTTGACTTTTAACTCAAGGTCTCAGGCTCAAATCCCTCCTCAGCTTAGGTGTCCTTGAGATGTGTACCTCACCAACTCCCTGGCAGCTGCTGTGCCTCAAATATCTCTTCTATTCTATTCTAGCTCTGTGATTGCAATGTACGACTTGGGGGAGCTTTTTAACCATAGGAGTGCAAACACAGCAAGAGTGTTTCTGTGAAAACAGATGCAATACTAGTACTTTGAAAGAGCTATGTTGCCTCATACTGCAGCTAGAAGGTCACTGGTTGGTGTCCAGGTTTCGGATCATTTCTGGGCAGAGTTTTCATGCTCTCCCCATGTGTCCCCATGGGTTTTCTACAGGAACTCAGGTTTCCTCCCACAGTCCAAAAACATGCATTTGCGTTAAGGTCGACCAGGTAAGATAATGGCTGTTTGGATGATATTGAAAACACCATATTTCAGATGCGATGGTAGACTTCTTACACGCTTGAACTTGAGAGAGTAACAGTAGAGACACAGGTGTTTTACATGTTGTTCGCCTTGCTTGGCAGGAACGGTGAAAGCTGTGGCACAGCTGGACGGAATGTGTTTCACAACAGCCCCACAGTTTTTCTGATTTACGCCTCTCATCTTGTTAGCGAGCCTGTGCAGCTCCAGTGCAGGGCCAGGCGCAGCTGGGTTTGACTTATTAGGGCAGAGCTGAGGACGACTTCTCCTCTGACTCACACGCCGCATCTCGTCACGATGCCTCTGTTCCCTTATCTGTCTGTGTTCACGTCGCAGAGCCCAAAACTCCAGTCAGCGTTTGAGCCTTGGCAGTTTCCTCTGCTCCTTCCCGGAGGTGGTGTCATTAGTTCCATATTTATGCAGGAGGACACCCTGCTGTGATCCTGACTGGGGACGGCTAGAGCATTTTTCCCCAACACGTTTCCTCTGGTAGAGACATCTTCATCTTGGCAGACTTCAAAAAGATGCAAGCACCTCATAAGATCTCTTAATTTACCGTTTTTCCTGTCTCAGCTTTTGTCATTATGTCTACTATTTCTTCTGTGTGCTATTGCAGTATTATTACTGGTCTCCTGGCCAAATGAATGAATGGGAAGAAGAGAGAACAACCACTGGCTGTGTAGCCGTACTTTGACTTAGAAACTTCATGTAAACTTTTAAAAGGAGGAAAAACGTGTGGTCTCAGTAGTAACAGTAGTATAGTTTTTCATGGATGCCTTCACAAAGACTCTGACTCTGACTCTAACTCACCAAACCAACTTTGTGAAAATTCTTGAAAATTCCATGAAATATTTCTCTTTCCAGGCAGCTGCAAGCCACAGCCTACACAGTAGACACAGGATGTTTTCCAGTACTGTAGAGAAATCTGTGCTATTTTATTCAATGTGATCCAAAAAGCTGAGCAGCTTACACAATAATAATAATAGCAATGTAATATATAATGATAAACCACGATATATTTGCCATGTCATGTGAGCAAACAAACTTAAACTGACTGTAACTCTCGACTTTAGCTATTATTGTTATTTTTCACTTATTGTTGTTCTGACTTTATTTTACACTACTTATGTATTACTTATCAATCATTATACTTACTAACTGTCCTATTATTACTGTTATTTTCTGTGTGGAATGATGTGTATCATGTACTTGATGTGATCTGTGTGATTTCTGGCTGCTGTGCAGAGCTATTTCCCTTCAGGAATGAATAAAGTACTCATCTTATCTTCCTAATGACTGAGATCAGTTCATTCCTTTTCATTCAGCTGAAAAGACGTGTGAACAACAGTTTCCAGTCAGTGGGAGGTTTTGCAGCCATTTTGCCGCAGACTCGTTCCCATGTTTACAAGTTGGATTTTCAGCCAGGAACGGGCAGGTTTTCTGACTCAGCTCTAATCGCTAAACGATACGACAAGGTGAACAAAGAGTGGAGATAAAACTCATCACTTATGACTGAATTTAAATGTGCTCTTAATGCAAATTCAGTAAAGCTTTCTCTCTGAAAAGAAATCTTTCATGGCTAATCTGAGTTTTCTTCCCCCCACTTTCCGTCGGATTCATAAATAATTGGGCATTAGAGAATAAAAAGCACGGCTTTTAATTCACATCCACTGTTTTCATCCATTCTACATTAATTGCCTTTTCATTTGCATAAACCCAGAGAGGCTCCAAAAACCTTTTCCCCGTCCATTTCTCTTTCATTCCCCGCGTCTCGAAAAAACACACAGAGCTACCGTAACATCTCCTTTTAATTCATTTAACAAGGACACAAGGAAGCAGCCATTCCAGAAACGTTTATTCAAATCCCCGGGCAGCTCAGTGGCCCGCGTGTTTGGCGCCGCTCCCCGGGCCTCCGCCAAGATGAAGACGAGGAGCCGAGCGAGCCAGGCTTTGAAAAGCAGCACAACAAAGGCCTCCATGTTTCTGCTAGAAGCATAAAAAGCGCTGGCTCGTCCCGCGGGTCCGCTCGTTTGGCCTGACCCCGTCCAGACCTGCACGGGTTCAAACCCAGGCTGCGTGTGAGCTGCAACACACGTGTGCGTATTTATAGCGTTCTGAGTCACAGCGTGTGGATTTATTGACGCAGCGCTACGGTGGATCATGCAGATTGATGAGGAATTACACTTTTTTTTTGGTCTCTAATCGGCTGTATCGATGATTCCTCTCACCCCCCTCACACCACCACAAAAAAAACTTTCCGTCTGCCAGTGCGTGACAGAGACGTTTGCTCTAAAGTCCGGACGCGGTTTTATTACTGTCTGCATGAGCTTTATTACCTGCCGTAAGTCAACATCCTCAGCAGCCCCGTGTCAGAGTGTCACGGGAGGGGGTGTCGTAGCCTCGCACGTCCTCCTGGTGGTGCTACAGCTGAACACTTCAACAGACGTCAGTCACACTCAGCACAGGTGAGGATGACTCCATCCAACACAGCCCAGGTAGGTGAGGAACAAAGGACTGAAGTCACTGTGATCTAGACTCTAATTATTCATATGTTACAGTACAATGGCTTTTTATTTCAGCTGTATGCATGTGTCTATCTATCTATCTATCTATCTATCTATCT
>CM055197.1:3388885-3443885 GCA_029224185.1 Karalla daura | reverse complement strand
CCCCTGGTGGCGGCCCGGCCTCAACACCTGCTCCTCCACACCCGCACACCTGGAGTCCATCAACTCTGCTCCTCAGTAATACACCCAGGTCGAGTCCTTCCAAACCCAGATCTCACGATGGACTCTGTTTCAGCTGGAGAACGTTCCGGATTGATCTGTTCCCCATTTGGATACAGAGTAGAAAAAACACAAATCACCTTCACAGTCATTAAATGGAATGGTTGAATGGAGTATTTACCCTTGATGTCTGGTGTTATCATAGAAGCTATGGAACGTTAGTCTGGAGCAATCACATGACATTATGTTTATCGTTAAATAACGTAGCTTGGTAACTTTTTCCTGAACTAAATGGTAACTCGAGCAAACACATTCAGCCTTATTCCAGCCAGGATCAGATACACTGACATTTCCCCAGAGACTGAAAACCAAACTGCTGGAAAGTCACAGTTGTGTGTCTTTGTCTAGTTCTATAGAGCCAAGGTATGCTACATGCTAATCATTTTGGTTGTTGGGGTTTTGTCAATTTGTCACTTCCAATATGAGAAAAATGATGTTTCTGGACCTGTCAAACATCTTCAGTTGGGAAGAAACTGTCATTAAGATTTTTTCTGCTCTTTCTCTCCGTTCCAGGTCACCTGTGAACTGAGCAGACCCTGCCTCTTGCCTCTTCGCCTGATCCAAACTGTCATCTTTTCTTCTTTTTTTTTCATTTCTTGTCATTTTCAGGTCTCAGGCCTCTCGAGCAAACCTCCACCTCCCGTGTTGTTTTGTTCGCAGCTCTAACCTGCCCCGTCTCTCCGCCTGCAGACCGGGGCTTCCTGTCGACCTGTCTGTTCGCCTCCGACTCAGCTTCACTCAGACCCTGCTCCTCCTCCTCCTCCTCCTCCTCCTCCTCCTCCTCCTCCTCCTCACTACCTCCACCCTCACTCTGTCCTGCTTCACCAGTCACCGGCTCCTCTCTTCCTCTTCCTCTCATCCTCACCTCCGCCCACCTCTACTAGATACCTGAGAACCAGCAAAAACTGTTATATATGCAAAACAAAACGGATCTTTCATGGTTTCCTCCCTACGTGTGTGGCTGTGTCCGGTCCACCAGACCACACCTGAAACTTCCCCTGATCAGAGAGGAGACTGTAATACACCTTACTATTACACACCTTACTATTGCTTTCAGACATTTCTATTCAATTTATGATTCTTTCCATGAAAATGTTGAAAACAAACATCATCACCATCATCAAAAGGTAGTAAGTAGTAACATATGTAATGAAATAAATAAAAGTAGTTATATATGGAGAATACAACCTTCCAGTTTTGTATTGTATTGGTATCATAATACCTAGTGTACTCAATGTGTTGTTGTTGTTGCTGTTGTTATTATTATTATAATAGAGAAGGCTGGATAGAATTTTTACAATTCCCATTTCGTCATCCAGTCTGTGCCTGTTGGAAAGCCTTTTCTCTTCCTTTCTGAGCTTCCTATCGGCCTGTGGATACAACACTTGGTGGGATCACTGCATTGTTGCTTCTCTGCTTCTCTTTTTTTTTTCATGAGCAATGAGTAGAGACCGTGGCATCATCAGCCACTCTAAACTGGGAGCTTCATTGTAGAAAAACAAAGTGTCCGGGACCTCTCGAGTGTCCATTCACTCAGAGACAGAGATGTTCCCATTATTTGTGGGGCGTGTGACATTTGCAGTGTTTTTCTGAAGGAGCAGCTAATTGGCTGAATGAGACGATGAATTATTGATGGGTGCAGATCTGAGCCATTAGGGGATTTATCTCAATGCGACACGTCTGAGTGAGAAAGATAACAAGCCCGCGGTGTTGGCTGCCAACATGAAACGGCTCCTTGATGCCGTTTAACATTATTTTGTTATGTTCCGATTCCGTGATATTGGTGTCACTTTATTCTGTGCTGCCACAGCCCCCCACCCCCCCCCCCCCCCACCCCCCTCCCTCACCCCGATATCCCCACAGAGATCATTAAAGCTTCATCTGCTGTTATTGCTTCGGAGTGAAGACGCATGCAGTCATGAGTGGGGCTAATGACAGCCACTCAAAATGCATTTCGTGATTAGAAAAAGAAATAGGCAGGTATTCAGGAAAATATGAGTGGACGATTACGCCAAATTGCGTTTCCCGCTGCTGCGAGGCTCTTTGGTTAAAAAGCTCATCTTCTCTCTATTTGTAGACCCACAGCAGTCAGAACTGAGGGTCTGCTCAGTCATGGACCCAGTGTGTGCGTGTTTGTGTGTGTGTGTGTGCGTGTGTTTCCTCAGGTGTTTTGGGAGGGAGTCAGGTTTGGTAAGTGGATCTCACACCTCGTTGCTCTGAGCTCTCGGCTCAGAGGGGAAACTCTGCGTCTGCACAGGAGAGGCCGGACATAATCTAATCTCCACACACACGCACACACACACATACACACACACACACACACACACACACACACACACACACTCTTTCCCTGCTTATCCCGGAGCCACAAACTATATATAGATAGACACTTCCTGTGCAAAATATTTAAGATGTTCCCCACCGATAAAACCTCACAGCCCCTTTGACACACCTTATCTCTGATATGTCCAGAAGTTCAGAAGGTCAGGACATCCATCCATCCATCCATCCATCCATCCATCCATCCATCCATCCATCCATCCATCCATTATCTGACCTGCTTCATTCCCAGTAGTGTCACCAGAGTCTGCTGCTGTCTGTCTTCACACACACACATACACATATACACACACACACACACAGAATACACACTGGACCAGTCCATGACCAGGCACACACACATCATTCACTCCCACATTCATGCCTGGGGGTTAATCTTTTTCCAATCAAGCTAAATATGCATATTTTAGGACTGTGGGAGGAAACCTGGAGAAAAGTAACTCAGACACGGGGAAAAACGTACAAATTCCACATAGAAAGGGCTTTGTTGTGGTTTCTGTCTGTGAGGTAATAACGGCACTAACCCCTACAGATTGGATTGTGCGTCTTCTTTTCTTCGCTTAAGCTCAGGAGCGTTTACAGTAAAGTAAGAGGACAGAGTGTTGGGTTGCATTGTGGGTAATGTAGGCATCGGGTTACAGTCACTCTGTGCTTGGGAATGCATGACGTAGCACAGCGCATATAGATAATCAATGTCTTTGCATCATTTTAAATGGTAAAGTGAGAGAAATTGTGCAACTCCAGCAATTTTCAACAGTTTATTTTGAACTTTGTCTCCTGGCAGTTTAAGATTTGAATGATTGTCCTCAATACGTATAAATAAGTAAACATGTGTTCTGTTTGCATATATGGAAACAAACACAATTAAATGCCCAGAGCAGCATGCTGAAAACGCGCACACACACAAACAAACAAATGGCGTGTGTGTGTGTGTGTGTCATCGCACAGAGACAGTCACAGTTACTTTAAGACCGGCAGGAAGGCCTGTAAACACAACACTGGTATTTTTTTAATCAGCTGTGTGTGTGTGTGTGTGTGTGTGTGTGTGTGTGTGTGTGTGTGTGTGTGTGTTTGCACCACCAAGAGGTCTGGAAATAATTAAGATAAGGGCTTGAGGGGACGGAGCAAGGGGAGGGAGGGAGAGGCTGACAGACATGCATCTCCTGGCTATATTTAGCTGAGTGAGGTATTCAGAGGCCGCTCGATTCCTCCGTTGCTGCAGTGGGCGGTTTTTCTTTTTTTCTTCTTCTTCTTCCTCTTCTTCACACAACAACTGCACCTGAGATCCTCTGAAAGATACGGTCTCCAAAGAACTCGAAAAAAAAAAAAGAAAAAAGGGAGAAAGAAGCCCTAGAAACAGATTGTACAGAGCTGCTGCTCAGGGCCTCTCAGCCTTGTTGATACCAGGTTATCTGTGTTTTCTCTCTCTGAGGATCCTGCACCGAGCTGCAGCGACAGCAGGAGAACAAGGAGTAATAATAGAAGTATTATCAGTATTAATAGACAGAGGTGAAGTGTCTGCTGTGGCTGTGGAAACACCTCCAGGAGCAGCATCACTGTGGGGCCACGACAAAATAGAAGAGACGAGAAGAGAATGCTAATAATATACAGTACAGCTCTGGTTACGGTAACAATATAACAATAACAGAGCAATGTAGTACATAACAAAGTACAGAAGTAACCCCAAGTAATCATAGTTTAGAGTGCAGTGCATGAACCAGTGGTGTTTATCAGTAGTGACTGTATCATTACAACAGCTGTACGAGTTGAGGTGTTGCTGTCGTAGCACTGATCAGGCACCAGCAGACATAGTTACTTCCATGGTAAACATCAAAGTAGATGATTACTACTACAAGTAGTAGTAATGATAGTAGCAACAGGGTAATGGAACATATAGTAGTAGTAGTAGTAGTAGTAGTAGTAGTAGTAGTTGTAGAAGAGCGATAGTTTCTGAAGTATCTGCATTTTTGTGGTCAGTGTAGTACAGCTGTAGACAGCTACCTCCAGTAGAAGTGGAGGAAATACAATGGTTGTTACATCCATTGATCTTTATTTATATGTCTGTTATATATAGTTACATGGCTGTATTGATGCATTGATGAAGCGGCCTCACTAATACATCAAAATGTGATATACATGATGTAGAATGTAACACATAGAGTCTAGCTGGTAATAAGACACACCATGATAGCAAAAAGCAAAGTGAAACACAACAGTTGCAATGATCGTATTGGTTACTTTGTATAAAGTGATGTCGAAAACATGAAAACGTGAAAGGTAAACACTTGCTTTCGGTTGTTAAACGTCAGATTGTTTTTGTTTTGCACCATGACTAATGAGCACAAACAAGTCAGGAGGAGACGGGCAGAGACCGCAGACTTCATTATGATACACAGCGTTGTTTGTTTGTTTGTTTCTGTAGGTTACGTTCTCATTCTAAAGCGACACTCGGATGATGACATTTTCTATTTATATCCGCGCACGTCACACAGCTGCTTCATACATAACTTATGAGTCTTAAACCAGGTGTCAATCTACATCTGTCACCATTACGCCCCTGCCTCCCGAGGCCTCGTGTCTTTATTCCCGGTTTGAGCTCTGAGTAAACGTTCCTCTGCCGCTCTTATTCTCCCGTACATTAACTCTTTTAAAAAGCCCGAAGCCGCCTCGCTGAATATCAACAGAGCTGCTGTAAAAGTTTTATTTCGCATGATTCAGTGCCTGAAACGAGAAGTTTAGCCCCAGCGTTTCCAGCCTATTTGTCCTCCGAGTAGTTTCCTACCAGCACATTACACTCGCTCCTGAGAGGGAACGGTTTGTACTTTTTACACCACCACTCTCTCTCTCTCTCTATTTTTTTTTTGCTCCCTTTTGGACACGTAAATCTTGGAAGAGATTGCAGGTACTGTAACACGGCACCGCTGTCAAATATTGTGCCGAGCGAAGCAGGTCTGAGTCTGTTTTGGAGGAGAGGATCGACGCGGAGGCTCCGCGCCCCGAGGCATCGTAAGCAGCACGCCGTAAAGACAAGACGGCTCCACCTCAGCAGCGTGAAATCTGGGGAGAGGAAGAGGAGACGATGGAGAGGAGAAGATAGAGAGAGGGGGGGGGGTACAGTACGGGAATGACGCGTTGCAGTCACAGTTGTGTGAAAGACCGAGAAGAAAACGTGATAAAAAAAAAGAGGTTTTAGAGTAGGACTCAAAGCTCCAGGCTCGAATCGGTGCACGGCGCACATTTCAGTCTGGTGGTTCCAGGGCGTTTCCAATATTCAGAGCCAATAACGGTTTTCCATTTCAGTGGGTTTACAGGATGAAAATCAATGTGCAGAAACTTAAAAGGAAAGCGTGCTTTTATCTCGGACGTGGCTGTAAGAAAATGCAACTTCTGGTTATGATGAAGTTTCGAGAATCTCAAGAAAAAAAGTTCACGCACAAAAATCAGACGGGTGGACAGTGCACATCCACCACCTTTCACTCCATGTTGTTGATTTTGGTCATTTTTACCTTTCGCAAATGCACTTACACAAGTCTAGTGTGATTTTACTCACCTACCATGATGATCATATATCATTATTCAGTGCAAATTTGAGTGAAAATGTGTTTTTTTTAGCTGTTATCTGTTACCTGATAGAGTTAGAAAAAATGCATCTGTTTCTTGCGTTAATGTACCAGCTGTGCTGCTGCACCATGTGCTGGTACCTGTGTGTCTGTGTGTGTCAGAGAGAAGTAGAGAAGGAACCAGAGAAGCACGGTGACTTCTTTAAAGGTGAAAGTCGGAGATTTCTAATTTCTCAGTGAAAACACGAGTTTGCAGCCACACGCTCACCTGGGAGCTGCAGGAAACTGGGAACGCTCCACATCAAGACATGAGCGGCCGCCGGGGGAATACAGCGCAGGAAACATGAAACCCAAGCCCTTCCTGTCCAACTCCCAACCCCTGAGTGTGTGAGAGAGAGTGTGAGAGTGTATTAGCGTGTGTGTGTGTGTGTGTGTGTGTGTGTGTGTGTGTGTGTGTGTGTATATGTGAGGGGGAGTGAGATCACACCAAATCACGTTCACATGATCATGTCGGTGAATATATTATATGTAGCAGCACAGATTTGACGCTGGCCACGTTTGTGTTTGTCGCCTGGTACAAACAAGCAGAGCTTCCCTGGTTTTCATCACAAACCACCGAAGTTGTGACTTCTCGAGTCGGATCACGATCGAACCATTAAGTCTCTCGATTTTCAGAGGAATGTGGACATACGTGCACAGGTTTTCCAAGGGTGCTCGTCTCTCCTCCCACAGTCCAAACACATGCATGATTAGGTTGACTGGGGATGTTAAGACTCTATTCTGTTTGTTTTGCTAAGATCTGATTTTAGAGTCTACAGGCCTGAAGTGAACCGCATGTGCAGAAGGAGACGTGATGTTGTTTGAGGGAGTAAATACGGAGGCTGAATCAGTTTTGAAGTTGTTAGAGCAGTCTGAGTGGATTCCAGGTGATTAAAAGGAAAAGCTCTCTGGACTTCTGTCAAGTTTTGGAAGTTTTGCTTCTTCGGTTTGCTAAACAAACAAGGACCTTGATGAATCATACCTCAGCTATTGAGACACAAGTCACATGGCATTGAGACAAGGTGCCCCAAAGGGTTTAGAAAATCAGAGTCACACCAAATCAGAGATGGAGAGGCCTTTTGGATGAGAGAAGGAACATATCTACAAGAGCCAAAAAGAAGTCCAGTTGCCTTTGTTTGTATCACCTAGAAATACTATGACCCAGGTGACCGAAAACCTTCACAGACAATCTGAGCTGACAAGATTACGATCATGTGATAGAGGGAAGGTGGAGATTGGGAAACCAGGGGGGTCCTCTGGCACAGATTTACAACGCCTGTGTACAACATCCGTCTTCAGCGGCATAAAAGTCAGATGAAATCCAACACGACTGTTCATCTAACAAAAATAACAGATTTGTCATTAACAGTCACACAGAGTCAAATATGGGCCACATTGGGCCCTTTTTGCCTGCAGTAACAATATAGCCTAAATTGTTCCAAGGTGTGAATGTGGGAGTGAATAGTGTGTGTGTGTGTGTGTGTGTGTGTGTGTGTGTGTGTGTGTGTGTGTGTGTGCGTGTGTGTGTGTGTGTGTGTGTCCTGTGATGGACTGGGTGTGTTCCTCCGCCCTGTGTTCATTTGAGATATACGCCGGCAGACCCTCATGACACCATCATGGTACAAAGTGGCTAAGATAATGGATGGAGGGAGGGAGGGAGGGATCTATTTCATTACCTGCATTGCTGCAGTCTAATCAATACTGGAGAGGAGCTGGAGCGTAACCTGCCTTCCTATCTGTGTAGCTCTGTTGATGGGAAGCGAAGCTTCAGCTGATTTAGGTCAAATTATCATTATTATTATTATCAATTTATCACGGTTAAGTCGTCAACATATTGCAAAATATTTTTTGCATCATATTTCAACTGTTATCATTTACGCCAGTTTCCAGCCATGATGAATGTTTTTAGCTCTGCAGAGCATCAAAGAGGTCAGCTGCAGTGCCCTGGCCCACATTTCCCTTTAAAGTCTAACATTTAAGAGACAGACAGACGTTTTGGTTGAATAATTCAGACATTTTCAGAAATTTTGAAGTGAGAGGATCTCTACAATTGGCAGTATTCTAATAAAGAAATAAATACTAAATAAAGGGGATGAAACTCTTGGGATAAGTCGATCCAAAAGGCCCTGGTCCCGATTTTCCTTTGCCACGTGTTTTATGCTGCGTTCTCCAATAAATACATGAAAATGATGTATATTCAGCCCCTTTTTTCCATCTTTCACTGGTTACCTCACCTCTTCTCTGAGTCATCATACACGCTTCAGAGCGTTTTCACGTGGCTGTAAAAGTCTCTAAAACCCCCTGTGAACCAGTTAATCTTTCACGTTCGGTGAGACTCCGAGAGTCGGCGAGTGGAAGCGCTCACCTTAGGACGAGCGGCGTGCACGTGTGTGAGCTGCAGGTATGACGTGCCCGTAGGAAAGAAAAACACAGACATGTGGCTTTAATGTGGAGCAGGCCGGAGGCCGGGACCTCCACGCAGCCTGGAGACCTTGAAAACACACTTCTGGATGGAAAGCAGCTCAGCACACACACACACACACACACACACACACACACACACACACACGGACACATTCCTGGAGCCAGATATCTCAAGTATGTAGTTGTGGTTTCACTTCAGCTCTTACCTGCGAGAGATGCAGCCCAGAGAGTGAGCGTTGGGTAATGATTCCAGCATGTTCTCCTTCCCTTTGTCTGACTACATTATCCCAGGATTAGATTGTTTTCGCAGGCGCAGGAACTGAAAATTCAGGCAATCAGAGGAGAATTTACATATGACATACATTTGAAATAAATGAATGTAACTGTTTCCAAATGCCGGGGAAGTATTGTTGGTCCTGGGTGGAAACTCCGAGGTGCGTGTTCGAGACTTGTCTCGTCCCCCCCCCATGAGAGACGCTGCAGTTTTCTCTGCTGTCAGATCAAAGCGACCCGAGCTGCGACGGGGCTGAGTGGATGTCTGCGCCATGAAACATACATGACAGGATTACAAGGGAAAGTTTGTGCATGAGTGCAAAGAAATTTCAATGATGGGGAGAGGAGAGGGAGGGAGGGGGGTGTGTTCTAGGTGGTGGAGGTGGAGAGATGAATTGATAATGTTTAATTTTACTGGAGTGAAGTCAGATGAGTTCAAGACCGCTCGAGCCGGAGGCAAATACAGATCTGGAGGAAAAAAGAAGAAGAAATCATGTCATCTTGCTTTTATCCTGTGGAATAATCATTATCTGGTCTTGCCTTTGCCCCCAAACAGAATCCAGAATCCAATTTGCAGGTCTTGAGGGGCAGAGAGTAAAGCAAAGACCTGCATCGTGTCTTGTTTTCAGACTTGTGTGCGTGCATGTTGCGTGCTACACGCGGGACAGGTTTGCATAGAATTGGTTCTGCATTGGTTCTGAGTGGGGCGAGTTGGGTCGTTAGCAGTTTACGAGGCGGCTGAGATAAGGTCAGAGTGACCGCAGGTGACGGAGGATTAGCCCGTCCCTCGTCTTTTTACGGCCCGCACTCAATCTTACACCTCGCATCTCATCTTCTCTCTCTCCTTCTCGTTAAAAGAAAACAAAGTCTTCAAAACCAATTTCGAGTCCGAGCGAAATTAAAACCCGCAATTATTTGCCTGAGGCCGGCGTGATTGCGCATTGTTCTGCGTGAGGCGCGACACAAAAGAGGCGCCGAGCGGCGCAGATGTTGGGACGACTCTGCCTCTGCCTCCCGGAGATGATGTTTGGATGGATGTGAGCATGTTTCTTTTACAACAGGAAGTGGTGTGACAAGCCGGGTCTGCTCAGCATCTCGTAGGATTTGGGAGGCTTGTGAATGTGTGTGTGTGTGTGTGTGTGTGTGTGTGAGGGTGACCTCTGGTTCACACCTTTGTTCTACCTATCGAGGCGCTCACGTGTATTTTTGCAGAGCTATAATTACGTCTCCATTGTGATTCTTTTCTTTCTTTCATCAGAAAGTGCCGACCGTAATCTCTACCTGACGCCCGGCTCGGAGACAAAGCCTTGAGGTCGTTTCGCTGTTTGAGAAATTCATCTCGAAAAATGTTTTCATATCGTAAAACGTCTCCTCGGATGTCATTCTGGAGGTTTCACTGCCGTATCATGTGTGGTCCTTTTCCATCCCGTGTCTTCCAGAAGGAGCAGTCGGAGTTTGTTTCAGCTCCGAGCCAAACGTTCTGCTCTCTCGCCACACTCAGCCGCCTTAATTTACAGCCGGTGAAACTCTGTCTTTAAATTAAAATCTTTCCTCTCTGACGAAATGGCAAAAAACCCAGTTTAATTGTGAGGAATTTACAGGAAATATGGAGTTTACAAAGTGCTGTTTTTCAATAAACGCAGGTCTAATCAATGATGTGGGGCCTGGTGCCAGTACTACACCTGGCATACTTTGAGAAGTGCAAACGCTGGGGTTGAGGTGTATTTGTATTTTTAGTTATGGAGCACAGAGTCTGAGCTCGACTCCAGCCTTGATCTTTCTCGGTCGGTTGGCTTCACTGCAAATAATGATGTGATGGAGCTGCATGCAATCCGAGCCTGCACGTTGAGAAATCTCACAAAGCATCTGAACTCGGGGAACATTGTGTGTTCATCTTGATAAATTGAAGCTGCTCTATTCCAGAGTGATCTCAACCAGTCCAGTACCTTGAGAGTGATCTTTTCGGTTTTCCACACACAGGTTGAGAATTTGTAAGATCTTGAATTCCACGCTGATCGAAACTCACAAAGATCTCTGTCGTCTTCGGGGACAATTTTATGCCACGTGTACCTTGTCACGGTACGTCTCGGCTCAGCTATGAATGATGTGTCTTCGAGTGTGTCCCCGGCAGCGTGATGAGCTTTTTCTGCTCCTCGGAGGAAATGCAGTTCAATAGCTCTCCTGGCTGCGCTTTTCGGAGCTTTTCTCGACTTGGCACGGTCGCTCTCCTTGAGCTCTCCCACCTCAATCTCTTCTCTCTCAATCTCTTTCCTTGCCACCAGAAACCAGGCTCCATCAACCAGTTAGACTCTGCAGGCTCCTTTGTGGTGAGTCCATGGTCAGCCTGGAACCCTTTCAGCATCATCTCCTGCTATTACATCATCATTAAAAGCCTCACAATCCCCTGCGATACCGATCGCCTTTCTGAAGACCCTTTTCCAGGCATGTGAGTCGGCAGACTTGTGATTTGGCAGACTTGGCTGCTCTTCTCTGAAAGTTTGTTGTACAGTTGTACCGTGCCTCCAAGGTATTGTGATATATCAAAGCTCGACTGAGGCTCTTCGGACCTGCTCAATCATTCCATTTGTGTACAAATAGGCAGACTTAACTGTCTCTAGCTGTGTCTAGCAGGGTGGACGAGGCTCCTCCAGATTCAGCATCCAGGTGCATCCTCGTTTTGCATGTTTTGGGACCCAACACACCTGTCCTTACAGCCTCCTAAACCCTGGGGTTCTTTATGAGTTGATTCATGATGAAAAAATATGAGGTCTGTTGAAATGTGTGACATTAGTTATTGCTAACATAATAATATCAACATCAAGGACATAATATACTGAGTTGCATAATATAATGTAGGAAGATATGACAATACTATAATAGTAATAATAACTTTGTTATTGCAGAATTATCTCTTTACAGATGCATGGTTGCCACGGCAACACAACCAGGAAGTGCTCTGAAGGCTGGACCGCCTCTTTGGAGCCTTTGGAGGAGCCTTGGTCGACGTTAAAGGATGCGCCCCAGAAGGATGCAGACCCTGAATTGAGACTCAACTCTTTTCTCTGTCTCTCTCTTACTGGTTTGTTACGAGTGTTCAACCTCGAGAACAGCTGGATGAAAACTGGCGGCAAAGATTAGTCCCGCTCCGTTTAACCGCTCCACTCGCTAAACCGTGAGGTTTACGTCCTGCTATTAGTTTCCGTACATCACTGAAGAAGAACCGGGACCTTGAAACGATTTTCTTTTTTGGTATATAATGTTACACCCCCTAGCGAATACAAGCAGGGCATGCTTCGGCTATTTCTTAAGGGTGACTCCACAAACAGTCATGCGGAGAAGTCGAGGCTGCTATAAACAGAACGCTCCATACGTTTGCTAAATCCATCTCCAGCGGCACAATTTGCAAATCCCGTTGTACACTCCTTCTCTCCAATAAGCTCACACACACACACGTATGAAGTTCTCCCGCGGAGCTCCGAGGAGGCAGGGAGACAATGCTGGCAGCGGCGCTTCTATTGCAGCTGCAAAGTCTCCAGAAAATAAGATTTGGTGTTGTTAAGCCTCCACCTGACAGCAGCAGAGGAAGTCTCTGCAGTGTTCGTGCACTCACCTCTGGGTCTCCTCTCTCTTCTCTCTCCCGAAAACAGTCAGACGCCCTCGGCCTGGAAAGTACCACACCAGGTGAAACAGAAATTCACATATGTTTAAATCATCCCGCTGACCTCACGTAGGTGTAAAGTTTCCTGCTGTTAGAGGCAAACACACACACACACACACACACATGCACACACACGCAGGGTGAAGATCTGGCCCGGTCCAGCTGGAGACGATTAGCGTTTCTCCAGCCCACAGGAAGTCAGCCATCATTTCAGGCTGACAGGTACATGGAAGGATCTCACCGGCTCTGGGCTCTGCTGTTCTGTTCAGACATGAGCTCTGTAATTCTTTACAGCATCCTGGCATTCGCTGTGATCATCTGGTCGATCAGCTGAAAGGAAACAACTCCAGCTCGGTGGGCTTTTTTTTTTTTTTTCGACTAGAAGGAGACAAAGTCCAACTCACGGAGGCGGCGCAGATTTCCTTTCACCTGTAGCCTTTTTCTCATCGTCGCCCTCGTTCTGATGTTCACACATCCACCGGTAAAGCTCTGCCTTGTCCTGCCTTGTCTGTGAAGCAGTTGGGAGATTGCTTTTCCACGCACAGGGTCCGACCGTAATGACGGGTTCAGCCCGAGAACGTGATGAATTAAAGGCTGAGGACAGAACCTGTCTGGGAGGCGAAGCAGGAGGAGCGGCACACATGTCTGACATCACTCACACACAGCTGCGGGGACGAGGGACTGGACGGACACTGGAGGGTGGAAGAGGTCAGGGAGCGATCAGTGAGATCAGTGCAACACACACACACATACACACACACACACACACACACGTGTCACATGCAACTCAGACCTCACACGGCGGCTCGATACCTCGACAACCACTAGATGGACTGTTGTGAAAGTTTATAGAGAGAAACGTGCAGGTCAAAGTCTTAATCCATCCTGGGGAATATGTAAAGACATGATTACAACTATATTATTACTAGTTGATTAGCTTACTGGATGATTACAACTAGAGAAGATCAAGGTTGAGAATCTCTATTGTCATTATGCCAGGCACAGTGAGATTTTGCTTTTGGTTTAAGACACAACACATAATATAAATATGTGAGAAAAGTAAAGTAAAATACAAATAAAGTAGAACTGAAAGAGTAAAATGTGAGGCAGAGAGAAGCTGAGCTTTTAGATTTATATGAAGCACATTGAAAACAACCAGAAGTGCTGTACAAAGTGGTGGACATCTTTAAAAAAGAGAGAAGAAGACATCAATAAAATGTACACACGGGTAAAAGATCACACTAATAAAAGTATGTAAAATCACAGAATGGATAGCTCAAATAATGCAAAGATCAAACATGATAAATAATACAGAAAGAAGGTGTGGAGTTGGCATGTTCTCACTGGTTCTGGGTGGGTTTTCTCCAGGTACTCCGGTTTCCTCCCACAATCCAAAATTATGCAAATGTCGGTTGATTGGAGACTCTAAATTACCTCTGTGTGCTCAGAGGAACTGATTGATTAGATGATACCGAGCTGTAGAAAACATCCCGTCAACACTGAGGCATCTTACTATCCGGCATGGCATATCCATCCATCCATCCATCCATCCATCCATCCATCCATCCATCCATCCATGGCAGACATACTCTCACACTCACACCTAGGGTCAGTTTGTGGTCTCCTATCGTTGTAAACATATATATTTTTTCTCATCATTTGTGGTGTGAGTGTCATCCTGACTGGGCCAGAGCCCTGGATGTGGCTCTCACCCTGCAGCCCTGTAACATTAAACACTATTTAGAGATGAGCTTCAGCAGTCAGATTAGATTATCCCGGGCTGGTGCCTCTCCCGGGTAAATGGTTTGTGTACGTTCTGTTGTCTGTACTTTTTAGTAAACGTGCGACTGAGACGCTATAGAGACCCGGCGCCGCATTATAGCATCTATAATCTATAGCAACAAGCTAACGGCTAACATTACACAGAGTTTGCTAGATAGTATGAAATTGGTCACAGGGTTGTCAGTCTAATTTAGGCTCTCAGCGTCACTATGCAAACTAGACTCGGTCGCACTAAATTTACTTGCAATATAAATAATTCACGTTTGTAAAGATCCAGAGGCACAATTTTACTCATGTCTCCTAACAGATATTGTTCTGTACGTATGAATAATGCCACTCTCTGCTGTGGTGGTGGGGCTTATATAATTCCACTGGAGTTTTGTTAAATTACAATAAATTGGATTTAGTTGAGCTGACAGACACAGAGGAACAAGGAAATATTAAGCAACCATGTGTGTCTGTGAGTGTCTGCATGAGTGTGTGTGCATGTGTGTGTGTGTGTGTGTGTGTGTGTGTGTGTGTGTGCGTATAAGCTTGTACGGGATCCAAATCATGTTCAAAATGTTCACTTGTGCTCATCGCACCGTGGGCTGAGGATCTTCCAGCATCCTTACCAACATCTGACTAAACAGATGGCTGAAAGAAACAGCTGGTACAGCACACACACACACACACACACACACACAGAAAGCATAACATCCCTCTTCAAGAGGTCACGGCTGTCTCCTTGTATTAATTTGCCTGTAAATGCCAGTGTAGCATATGCTGTGGCTGAAGACGACGGAGGAGAAGGACGAGGAGAAGACGAAACGGAGCGGTGAGCGAAGTAGGTTGCTCACCTCATTAAAGAATCTTAATGAGAAACCAAAACCATTCCCATGAATTACCTCATTAATCGGCAAAATGGGATTTCGGAAATTTGCTCCGGCTCCTCCGAGCCGTCGAGTGTTTTTGCGCTTGTTCCTGAGTCACTGATTACCTTGTTCCCACTCCTGAGCCCGCATGAATCAAAGCTCCGAGCAACTTAGACAGAGAGCAGAGGAGGCTCCGAAGGCAGGAGGTGCAGGAGGAGTAGTGTTTCACCCCCCCCGGGTGACGTCCTGCAGCCGTATTACATTGCATCTAGATTCAGGGAACACCGTAACGCGATACGTGACAACAGCGCATCCCTGAAAGCCCGATGATGATATTTGGACCGGGGTTTAGGTTAGCAGCTGGACAGCATCAGGACTCATCTCTGTCACAGATGAGCCGGGCTAACAGAGGGATGAGCAGTGATTCACGGCTCCGTAAGGAGCCCGCGTCAGGTTAGTGCGGCTTCTTCCAGCCAGACATTAAGCTCGCATGCAAGAGCATGCGAGGCAGTAACAATGTTACGTGGACAGAAGTGATTAATTCAATCACGTCTGTTATTAAATTAGCTCCGTCATTAGTTGGACTGCTGGACCGCACAGAGGCTGTGCGTTTGGGGAGGGTCGCTATCTGGGTTCCTTTTATTCAATCAACAGATAAACTGCAAAATATTTGCAGTTTGCCTCCCTGAAATATTCTGCATTAGTAGCGTGGTCTAGCTCAGTCCAGTCTGGATGACAGAACAAGGTATAAACAAGTTTCCTTTGACCAAACATCAAATCACACCAAATCATCTTTACCACCATATCAAATATGCAAAAAAGCGACATTTCGGGTCATAGAGCTCAGATTCCACAGGGTGTAACTGTGTAACACGAGATGGCGATTTCTGTTTCTCTGTTCCTGAAAATATCCTTTATTTTGTAACAAAATTCTAGCCACCCACAGGGTCCTCAAAGACACGCTCTCCGTCTTCAAACGATGCTCTGAATCATTAAAATGGCTGACAGAGCCCATTGAGTCACTTCCTCTTTTCCCGCTGTTGCGTTTTCTAAATCTGCGTTAACTTTCTTTAGGTGACAACAGCCTCGATTCGCCCATTTTATTAAAAAATGCCAGTGTGAGACGACCTCCTTAAAAGCCCCCGAAGTGCAATTATCTGCAAATTAAATATGCTGTGATGCTATTATCACAACCATTTCCTTCTGCTTCGCTGGGTCTCCATTCATAATTTAATCTTTTATGCAGTTCTCCTGTTCGAGGTGTTGCCAGGGCTCCTGGCAAGGTAGGCAGAGAGGAGCAGACAGGAGGCGTACCGCGGGCGAGCACAGATGACTGGCTGGCCTCGTTGCGGGTCAATTATCCATTAAAGTGGTTCATCATGTAATGTTGTTTACATGTGGGTCAAGACGGTAGCTGGAGAAAGCGGCTTGTTGTTTTTGCGAGAGAGGACACAGAGAGAGGGAGAGAGAGAGGGAGAGAGAGAGAGGGGAAGGAGGAGTCCGCCCACTCAGGTCATGCAAGATTCAAAGATTTTGATTTGTCGTTTGTGCACAAATAGACAGTCAGGGCATGCAGGAATTATGTGCAGCGTTCCTAAGTTAGATTAGAGCGAGTAGCAAAGTAGACTCATGGATAGTAGCACCGAGCACGCTGTGTAAAGCCGGAAACATGTATAGAAAACTGTCTGAATCACAATACAAAACAGGCTCTTTTTCCTCCATTTTTCTGTCAGTGATATTTTGATTTCACTCTATTTTTATTCCCTTGGTTCATATCCTGATTGGACCCTGTCCATGCGGAGTTTCTTTTTTTAAGGGTTTTTTTTTTTCACAGCAGAAACAGGACACTGTAGATATAAGAAGCTGTGGATGCCAAACAAAACATAATCTCTGGGAACTAAACCATACGAGATTTACAGGAGGTGGCATCCTGTCTACGGTTTGTCACGCTTTTTTTTTGTTTTGGCTGAACAAAAAAGGGGATGAGGAGCAGCGAAAGCTTCCCCAGCCCCCAGTATGTTGCTCAGTATACAAAAACAATCGACATACAAAATGCTATTTGTGATACATACATAATTTAGTACAATCTGATGTGCCCTTACACTCGCATGTATGATTCCATTCAACAAATGTCGGGCCTTTCTCTTACCAGCGGATCAAAAGTCCAGGAAGACAAAGAGAAAAGCGTAGGATGAGAGACAACGTGGGTGAGAGAGATGGGGAGAACATGCAAACAGGACACGTTTGCACGGCTGTGCAGAATCTTCACTGGGTTTAGGTTTGGATTGGAGACTCTAAATTGCCTCTAAATGTGAGTGTGAGGGTGAATTGTATGGGAACGTGGGTCTAAGATGATGGATGGATCATATGTTGAAGTCTGGTAGAAGGTATCGAACTAGGTCCAAAGTTGGAGATGCATTAGGCCAAACAGAGGGACGAATACAGGTCCAAATAAGTCAGACTGGGCTGGTTTGGATATGTAAAGAGGAGGAGATGAAAAGATGAAGAGGGGAGGGTTAAATGGAGGTGGACCCCTGAGGGGAAAGGCAAAAAATAAACATTTAATTTCTCAACCCAATCAGACAAAACAAGCTAACTGTGTGTCACGATTGTTAAAATCAGACAGAAAACTTCTGTGAACAAGCACAACGGCTCCATAGATCATTTCGTGCCGTCGCTAATGTTTAGTCGGCTCTTTGTTTCTGGGCAGAGACGCGCTCGTGGTTCTGCACCTGTGTTTAATATCACACATGCAGCTCATCTCAGACGCTTCAGCTGTGAGTGCGTGGCTGCGCGGATCGGCTCTGACAGAGACGCCATGCGGGCGTCAGCGCAGGCGAGGCCGCCCCGGTGATAAATCATCCTCTAACTGTGACTCGCGCACTCCCGCACTGTATACATACGAATACATGAATATAGAGTACATTATGTTCTCACACAGGCTGGGAAAACACATTTACATGCAAATACATGAAGACCAAAGAGACACAAGACAGCCAAACGGAGAATGATACGGGTCTGATGTTCCCCGCTGCAGTAAACTTGTACCCCAAACTTTTCTCTCTTTATTTTCACACAACCTCAAATTGACCTTTTGAGATCTTTGAATTTGCTTTTTGTTGACTTGTAAAAACATCAGTGGGTTCAGATACAAGACGGGAAACAACAACACAATGGGGATTTCACCAATTCAACCAGTTTATTGCTGTTTACCTCCAAACTTTTCGACCTGATGCAGCATTCACACAGAGCCGAGAGTGAGACCTGTAATTAATCATGAACTTTCTCAATTCTTTCATGTGAGGGCAAAAAAAAAAAATATATATATATATATATATAAAATCCAATTTTTTTATGATTAAAAGGAACCGATGCGTTCTGGTTCTCGATTCCTCCGCTCATTTTTCATGAGGAAATCTTCATCAGCGCTCGCTCCACAGTAGCAAAGTACATCAAGCAGTTCAGTCTCTCCACTTAGAATAAGAGCTGACAGATGAAAGTGTGACTCTGAAGTTGAGGAGAGCAGCAGAGGTTGAGGATGGCAGGCGGAGGAGGAGGAGGGAGGGGGAGGGGGAGGGGTAAGGGGGGGGGCGGCGAAAAAAGAGGTTTTGAATATTAAATTTGGCTTTTATCACATCATGCTCGATACCTGGCTGATGCGTGAGATATGAAGCTCCCTCTCAGTGACTGTCAAGTGTCGGAGAAGGTTTGGGGGTGAGCGCAGGAAACACCGCCAGGCAGTTTGATCTCGACAAAGTGCAATTAGTGTCACAACAGTGAGCGAGCCGAGCACGGATGGTTTTGTGCTGATCCGAGGACGAGGACGAGGACGGGGACGGGGATGATGAATTGTCCTCCACGCGTTGATATTTAGCACGTTTAAGCATGTTTACCTATACGTGCGGGTTGTGACCTTTCAAAAGATAATACAGAGATGATGAAAATGACCGGATCTCTCCATCATTGTCAGAGTCGTTGGGGAGGAAGAAAACTCACCCCCCTCCTCACCCCCCCCTCCCCCACCCACCACCTCTGAGTGTTCACAGTGGCACGAACAGGATCAAGGTGCATTTTCTACCTTCGCTCTGTTCTTGCATGATTTATGCATTTTCCCTTTGTCATTTCTCCATATATAATTTATGCCATTGTGTATCTATTGCGGATGTATCCGACTGACTTTCTGACTCAGAGTAGAAGCTTTGTGGTAAAGCGTTTGGAACAACTTTGATCTTGTTTCCGGTCGAAGCTTCCCTGGGTATGTTAGAGCGACATGCCCGGTGGTTGCGCTCATCTCTTGTCTTTATTTCTGCTGTGAAAAACCTCCCGAGGTGATTCACGATGATATCATGAGTGTGGATTGACACAGTTGTGTGTGAAATGAGCTCGTGCACGTGACGGCCTCCCCGTTCATTAGGAGAGGGGGCGAATCCTCCTCACGTACGGTGTGTTGTAATGCGCCTTTGTAGACGAGCTCCTGAAACGATCTGTGCAAAATCACAAACACATGATGTCCGTCCTGCCCCATGTGAGTCCGGCGTTCCCATCATTCCTACTAATTCTATTAACCGCTCAGTTCATTAACGACGTATGAACCAGCTTTCTTTCTTCTTCTTCTTCTTCCTCTTCCTCTCTGGCTCTCCTCTCTGCTCTTTTCTCTGCGCCCTCCAGATATTAGTGAAATCATGACAAGCAGCAAGTCCGACTTTCATTTTGAATAATGTCAAGCGGGATGAGTCACGGGGGCGTCTTGGCGATGACTTACCCTCCACTCGGAGACAGAGCGCGGCTCCCTATCCCGTCATACACTGGGGCCGAGGCGCGGTGAGGTCATCGCTGATGAGATGTGAGATCACAGGGGACAGGTTAGGGAAAAATACGAGATTATCCTCCTCCGAATCTGCACTCAGAGAGAGGGCGAGGCTGGGAGAAATCCATACCTTTACACAGAAATATCAGTATATCAGAAATATTATATAAGATCCCAACACGTGTATATCATTCCCAGTGTGTCAGCAGTAAAGCTTTCACAGTTTTATAGACCAATAATTCCTTTGCAGCACTGCTTCTTTCATAAACCTCCGCTTGTATGCATAGAAATTTCATAGGTGTGCGCGTAATTTAATTCAAAGCAATTTGCATGCCAGGAATATTTCATCTTCCCACACATGTGCCTGTCGAGTATATATTCAAAGGGAGCGCATACTTTTGTAGTGAATCTGCTGCAAAATATAAGCTCAAACACACACACACAGGCAGAGGGTGTGAATGCTGACACAGGTGTGTGTGTGTGTGTGTGTGTGTGTGTGTGTGTGTGTGTGTGTGTCTGTGTGTGTGTGTGTGTGTGTATGTGTGTGTGGATCAGTGGATAGAGCCAACGCTGCATCCCGACTGGACGACAGCATCACGTCATGTGATGTTGGTGTGTGACGTTCCCGTGAGCAACAGCAGGGCCCGGGTCTCGGTTGAGTCGGTCGGCGCTGAGCCACAGTCACATTACTGAGATGCTGTCTGATGTGGCGTGCCGGAAAGCTCATCATCATCATCATCTTCATCATCATCACCATCATCATCATCATCATCACCATCATCATCATCAGTCCCGGCTGTGCTGGGGTTGGAGTTGGTGCAACAAAGAGCAGTTCAGAGCCTCTGGGTGGGATCCGGGAAGGACAGTGCTCAGGGATTGTGTCGTCCTCCTGGGGTGTTAAATATGGAGGGGTGGGGGTGTCTGTGTGTGTGTGTGTGTGTGTGTGTGGGGAGGGGAGGGGGGGTATGAACAGATGTGTCACAGACAGACGGGCATGTTAGAGCAAAGGGTACCACAACATCTCTGAGCATAGATAGATAGATAGATAGATAGATAGATAGATAGATAGATAGATAGATAGATAGATAGATAGATAGATAGATAGATAGATAGATAGATAGATAGATAGATAGATAGATAGACAGACAGACAGATAGACAGATAGATAGATAGATAGATAGATAGATAGATAGATAGATAGATAGATAGATAGATAGATAGATAGATAGATAGATAGATAGATAGATAGATAGATAGATAGATAGATAGATAGATAGATAGATAGATAGATAGATAGAAAGACAGACAGACAGACAGACAGACAGACAGACAGACAGGCAGACAGACAGACAGACAGGCAGACAGACAGACAGACAGACAGACAGACAGACAGATAGACAGACAGATAGACAGATAGATAGACAGACAGATAGATAGATAGATAGATAGATAGATAGATAGATAGATAGATAGATAGATAGATAGATAGATAGATAGATAGATAGATAGATAGATAGATAGATAGACAGATGGTCCATTCAATATCTTATGAAATATTAAATCCATATTTTATGTACTGAATAGTTGTCGACTGGTTAGTTGTGTACTTTTGAGAAGTTTTTACCAAACTAAGTGGGAACTAGAGCTTTGCTGCAGCTATGCAACTACATGCAGTCTTATATGTTCTTATATGAGTCAGAATCAAAGGAGGAGTCACAGACTGAGGAAGAGCCAGGAGCAAAGACACAGCCGCTCACATTCTGTCTCTATTCCCCTCTATTCCCCTGTTTCTAGTCGCCATTTCCATATCAGTCGCCATATCCATATATGAATGATGATGTGATGATGTCTTAGGACCTGCTCTACATCTTTAGCCAGGAATGGACAAACAATATGTGACAAAGGTGAAGGTCTAGTTCCCCTGCCACTGGAAGTTGTGGTTATGGAACCTGAGTGGACTCCTGAGTGATGTCCTGAATGTGCATTAAACAGATTAGCTGATAGCTAATCTGTTTCTGGGCCATTTTTCACTGAAGGAGGATAATAACAGTAATAATAATGATGCACCTTCCACATTCTCTTTGATAGTCTGATAATCTCTCGCTCTTTTGCGAGACATTGGGATGTGACTTGAAGGGGAAAGAAACAAGCATCTCAGTCGTCAAACTCTGCTCCCGCTTCATTTAGAGCAATGAATCCCATAGAGTCAATCCAGCTGGTTTTCTCACTGAAGTAGCTCTAGGATACAAATTATTTGGCTCTTACCGAGGAAATTTAGATAATCTATGTTGTTTAAAGAGTTCATTTCTATTGATCTTAAACCTCATTTGTAGATTTAAGATTGTAGATTTAACAATCTTTTTTTCAATTATTCCTGTCAAGTGAAATTATTGTGCTGTCTGGACAGGATTTCACTTGTTTTGAGTGTCCTCTCCCCCCGGATTGAGTGTTTTAATCTTGTGTTTAGACACCCCTCTTTTTGCAGACAACAGCAGGTTCCCAACCTGAGGGCATGGGTGCTCCTCCCAGGCGTAACAACGTCCGAATGAGGGGGTTGATGCTTAGATGTCCAAAAGCAGAAACAGTTCATCCTTTGTTCTCCACCATTTCTTTTGTAGAACATCTGACTTGTATGCCCCCCCTCCAAAGAAATATGCAAAGAATCAGCAGAATCCCTCTCTTTCTCATTTACTGACATACACAATGATAAATTGCATTTTATCCCATTTTTTCCTGGGTTAGAAGTTGCGAGAGGTGCTGTGTTAATCTTGAAAGAGGACATTAGCTCTTTGTAGCAGAGGAAGCAGAATGTGCCGTGAAGCCCCGCATGCAGACAGAGATAACGAAGGTCTGCAGCAGGAGGCCTCGCTCCATATGGAGGTGAGAGGGCTTAAGTCTTGTGACTTCCATGTGTCCAGAGCTGCAGCGCTGCAACAAATGAGGTCAGCCTCCAGGTATGGGCCTGAACAGCAGGCAGCGCCGCGGGACGAGCACTGCCTCACACACACACACACACACACACACAGGCATGCAATAAAACACACACACACACACATGCTCACGCATCCGTGCATGTATAAACATGACACACACTTCTAGGCGAGCGCGCGCGGGCGGCGTGTCTGGTCCCAGTGGAGATGAAGTGATGCGAAATGACATCAGTTGCTCCTGTTTTCTGCATGTGACTCATGACAGTGGCCGATAACGGTCCGCCATTATCGCTGCAGAGAGTGAGCAAACAGGCCGGGTTATCGCTGCACGCATCATCTCCACTGGACATGGGTCTATTGATCAGCAGCGTGATGTGAGGAGGCTGATGGTCACCGCTGCCGCACAGGAAATGAATGTTGTGCAAGAGAGGGAGAGAGAGAGAGAGAGAGAGAGGGAGAGAGAGGGAGAAAAGTAGAGGGGGGAGGGCGGTCCGGGGCTGTTTGTGTGTGTGTGTGTGTTGTCTGTGATTTGTTTCCTTAAAACGTTAGCCTATTTTTGGTCAGCAGTGGGCAGAAAAAAAAAAGCAGTGAAAGAAGCTGACAGATGTGGAGCTACCTGCTGGATGCTTGTTAACTCTGCTGGTCAGCTGTTTGGAGCCGGACAGGAAGCTGACAGTGGCTTTATTGCGTAACGTGACAGGACAATAGAAAAGACAGGAAGCCTTTTGTTATGACTGACGACAGGAATTTTCTCGTCGTAAGCAATTTTTAAATGTATTTGCAGCTTAGCGAGAGGTAAGAGATGAGACGCGGCGTTTCTCTGGGTTTAATCTACTGTATTACAACATCAATTAGCTGATTTGAGTTTGTTAGAGCCAGTGTTTAATTTCATTAGCTGCATGAGATATTGAAGTGGCACTCCTGATATCTCTCACATGGATTTACAGCAATTTTCCTCACTCTCCTGCTCATAATTACAACCTGTATCATATGGCACAAATTATCTGAGCTTTGAGCCAGAGTGTTATAAATAACTGAGGCTCAGCCTGGGAAATTGAGTTAAAAGATATCAAAAGATTTGTCACAGAAAATGAATTCTGAATAAACTTTCATAGGTAATTTGTTCTTGTAAGCGTTTGCGTCCAGTCTGTGTTTGTCCGTGTGAATAAGCTGACGTCACGGGACTGCTCAGCCCCTGTAGGTAATCTTTACCTAGTACCTGCTTTCCAGTGATGTTTAGACTGCTATCACGTGGATAATCAGAATAGCAAACAGACACGTACACACACCTGAGCGGGTGGTCAGCCAACTGACCCCGGTTTACCTGTCTACAGCCAAAACACCCCATCCAGACTTTGTCCTGTCAAACACAGCTCTTATCTCAGGTAGCAGGATCAAATGAAAATCTGAAGCTCAGGTCGAACTGTCTCAATCAATGTGAGATCAATAAAAACGTACTTTGCATGATAGGAAACCCAATAAACAGGGGTTTTCTTTTCTTTTTCTTTTTAAAGAAAGACCTGTGTAGTAATGGGCAGATTAATGAGTCACCTTTAAGAATAATCACAGCCACATCAGCGTGTGAAGACATTTACATGCAAGATTAAAACCAAACCGGGGTTTCAAAGTAACCCTTTAATTAACCTTGTCGTAAAGTAAATATTTCCCAGCAGATAGTTTCCTTTATTCAAGGTTCATGCCCTTCCTTTTATTCATAATGCCATGCAGCACTGCCGCCTTTACAGCGTATCATTAATGAGAGAGAACGACAGAGAGAGCGGGTGAATTATCTCCCTCTCTCCTGCCTTATAAACCCAACGTGAGGACTCACCATTATCAATCCCCCAGCCACTCATCCAGACAAGTGATTTGTGCCCGCATTACTCATCCTGACACAAAATTACATTATTCATCTGCAGGCCACGAAGCCCCTCCATGACGCTGGGAACTGGAGAACAGTGGAGCGGAGTGTAATTGATTTGTTTGCAGGAAATGTTACACGTTTGGACTGATTAGCATATCAGAGACAGAGCTATGATGCACCCCTGTCCTCACTCTTCATCTGAAAGCCTCTCGCCGACATGGTACCTGACAAATGTGAGGGCAGAACACTGAGGTGGCAACGAGCAGGTAGTTTTGCCTGAGAGGAAAAGAACGGATTCAAAGGATGGTGTCAAGGTGTGAAAATGAAAGAACCTCAGAAGATCAGAGTGAAAATGAACCGTGCTCGCTGTGGCACCGCTGGCACAAAGGGGCGTTTTATTACAGGATAGATAGATAATTAATCCCTTAGGGAAGTTCATTTAAGTTACAGTAGCACATCACCAGAAGGTAGCGGCAGCACACAGACGACAACAAAGTAAAGCACATCAGAATGAGAGGGAAAATATCAAACATGTACACAAAATATACAAGGAATATGCACAAAAACAGCTCAGAGTCCCTCCGTGAGTTATTATCAAACAGGTAATGAGCGTGGTCTTGTTAGGACGATCAGGCCGTGAAAACAGCATTAGCATTCAGGAGTTAGCTTTTTAGCCTAGTGCTTATGTAAAGCCTCACAGAGCTGCAGACTCTCCAGGCAGCGCTGTGCTAGAAGTGAAGTGGCTCACATGAGGCTGTGAGGCAGGTGTGCTTTTGGTCGTTCACATTCGCAGCTTCTGCACAAGTGTTGCAAACACAGGAAGTGAGACCAAACCCACCCACCCACCGAACGTGACAAGATCTGCTCAGAGAGCAACCACCAGGTGTTGCATTTGCCAAAATGTCGGTGAGTCTTTACGCTCACCTGAGAAACATCCTTTGTTTTTTTATTGCTTTGTTTTTTTAAAACTCCATCCCTGCAGTGAGCTGTCATCCTGTGAGAATAGATGGTCCGAGCAAGGCACTGACACAAATAGGTTTAGAGGTTAAATTCCTTGCACGGCCCTCTATAGCTCCACTCCAGAGGTTGAACCCCTACCTGACGCATGACAAAGGAAACTGCTGAGGAAGGAATAAAAAAGGCATGTAGCCCGAGGGCTCGCGTCTGCTTCAAAGAACACTGCTCATAATCTATTGGCTGACTGCTCTATTGAGGAGGATTTTCCTGCAGAAATACAAATGAATTTACTAAAGAGGGAATAAAGCCCCAAAGCTCTCTAAGCCCAATATTCATGTCAATACCAAATTAGCATTGAATAATGGCATCCATTTCCTCTCTCAGGTGTCAGGCAGCAGGACAGCAGAGGCCTGTAGAGGTGTTGTGATGCAGCATGGATGGGCTCCACAGACAGAGGAGAGGACTGGGTTGCCATTCACATGCTGCCTGTGGGAGATTCGGGTTAAGCATTGGTGGCGTGGTGGTGGGAGGTGTGGAGCTGTGGTGGATGTGTAGTGGCTTTAAAAGCGAGTTCGCATTGATGGGTTGATAGTCTTCCCTCCAAAATGTTGAAAGACGGCGCATTTGATGTATTTATCAGAGCGAAGTGACTCATTTTATTTCTATTTATGTGCATATTACTCAAAATGACTCATAATTCAGTCAATATGTGAAGTCAACAGCCCACATATTTGGTAGTATTTTCACTGCATGTACATACAGTACTATTTATTGTTTCTCTTCTTCCTGTGTTGGCTCTGATTGTGCAAAAATGCAAATTTTCTCATTAAGAAATAATGATTTACCTTATACCTTATCTTTTATTCAGAATTGGAATTAGAAAGCTTTATTATCATTGTATGAACCATCATAGAACGCCCTAAAGAAGTACTCTGCATACATGCATAAATTTATGCATGTATTGTTTAACTTACATGTTAAGTTCAGTGCAAAATACCTGCATCAAACACTTATGCTAAACAATGGTAATTAAACAGCAGTAGAGATTGTGTGCTTGCTTAAATACAAATATTTAGGTACTTATGATATGATGTTAGGTAATTGTATGTAATAATGTGATATCGTAGTGATATTTTAATTTCGATGCAGTTTAGACACTTGTTACTGTTACTTGTTAAGGGTGACCTACAGTTGTTCTCTGGTGTTAACATGGAACATTGGTTTTTATCAGGAATACTTCAGATGCCTCAGATTTTACGAACCCTTTAACAATCCTGTTTTGAGTGTGGGAATATTACAGTCTGTTTCTGCTCAGACCTGGCACCCTTTCATGCTGGTGTGGCAATCACATGTGGGCTTTGCACCGGTTGGCTGTCCTGGCTGCCACTCACATGAATCATCACGTGACTTCAGTAGTAACTGGAGGGATGCAGCTTCAGAGCACATACACATCCAGCTCTATACAGTATGTTTGTGCTAAAATCTCTGATGGAAGCAGATAGAGAGGAACAACCAGGAACACATATACTGGCTGCTTCACAACCATGTGCCTTCAATTACCTAAGCACCTGAATGGAGGTAGTCATGTGAAAGCAACCATACAGGACAGTTTGTGTCACATATTGTGTCTGTTTTGTACCATTTTACCAACACTATCCACATTTACACATGAATAGGCATGAGGTGGTGTTTTTTGGACCAGCTGTAGAGCTTTGGCCTTGAGAAAGACTGTCTTTAATCATGAAAGCCAAGGTAAACCTGTTTTATTTTTCATCCTAGATCCCTTTAAATCTCGAGTGCGTATTATAAGTTTAATCACGAATCATAATGCACAGTAAATGCCATTTCTGTCGCGTGCTGCTGTTTTGTTTCTCCGTGTTTTCCTCCTGTTTTTTTTAAACCCCTCTCAATCCAATCTGAGCCCATTCATGTTGTCACTCTGCACTAAGAGGCAGCTGAGCGCACCTGGCCAACAATGAGGCACCTGTAATGAAAATGCATATAATCCCCAGCTTTCTGCGGCCGGGCTAAGCCTCTGCAGCTCATGCCCCGTCCTCGGCACGGTGTCAGGATGTCGAGAGGAGTGCTGTTGGCCGCGAGGCGACCGTGGCAGCACCTGGTGTGTCTGAACTGGAAACCTGATCACGGGCAGGTACAAGAATAGCTCGGTGGGGACCGTGAAGGCCACTCCCCTGACCTGCCGTGAACCGTCATTGAACTTCTCTCCCTGCCGAGGACGAAGCTGCTCACACTGCTCGTGCCCGCTCTTTGTGCCCGAGTTTTCCTTGTTGCTTTCCATTTAGCGTCAATAAATCACAAGCTTGTCAATTCTGATTAATATGCAGTGTGTCAATGTTGAAGTTACATCAATTAGCCTCTGTGATGCATTTCCAGGCTGCAATATATAGCACATTAATAAACGCAAATACACAAGGCAGAGAAGTACATTTAATCAATTTGTTTAATTACAAAAAATACAAGGTACTACCATTTTACTACCAAGTATACCACTTATTGTAATACTAATATGATTGATGTTTAACCTCAAAATAGAAAAAACACTACTCAAAAATATTGACAATACAGTGATGTAGACCATGACGAACTACAACTGCAAAATGCTACTTGCACAATAATGCATCTAATAATAAATAATATTTTGATCAATAACTTCCTCCTGTTTGATAACTTTCAGATGTTTTTTTCTGAGGTGAAAGAAGAAAATAACAACACTATAGTGCTCAATTATCCTGTCCTTCACCCAAGCATCAAAATATTCTAATTTTACCCAAAATACTAAATACCACAAGTATGAATGCTATTTCTGGAAATGCATAGTATTCCCATACTGTGTAGAACAGTATATTAACAGAATAATAACAATATAATAACAGTATATATATATATATATATATATATATATATATATATATATAAAACTGAGTAAGTATTTATTAGAGTTTATTCCTATACTAAGGTCTCTATTGTGATGTGGCCACAACTTATTCTTCCTTCTCCTCAGTGTAGCAGCACTTACATCAATACACAGTAGTCTGAAGAATGCAGAGTAATATTCATTCCTACACTGAGGCCTCTTTTTGAATGTACCGACCAGCCATTCACTGTGTGCCTTTCAGTACATACACAAAAAGAAACTTCCATGAACCCTGGGAGGTAAGTCAGAGAGAGATGACACATCAGCCCTTTGAAATCTATTTTAACCTCACCTACATACCCTTATTCTTTCTTCTTCTTCTTCCCCTTCTGTCTCCTAGAGCTTAAACTCTAAGTTCATACTGTACACTAGTCGCACAATAAAGTCTCTTTTGTGATGAAGTTTGAATACAACAATATTAAAACTCCACAGGGAAAAGTCCCCGGTCCAACTGTGATTTGAACCATGGACCTTCTTACTGTGAGTGAGTGCCAACAGCTGTTACCTGTTAACAGAAAACAGAAAGAAGTCACAGATTAACTCTTTTGAATCTATTTCAAGTGATGCAAAATCTACCTGCCTCATCTACTTAACACTGCCCTTACTATTAAAATAAAACAAGACGAAAATAGTCCTTTATTATTCCCACAGTGGTGAAAATTTAGAGTGTTGCTGCAGCAAAGTGGGGAGTGACAGAGGTAGATAAGATCAAAAAAGTAAAAAAAAAAACTATTAAATATTTAAACCATGCACAAAAGCATAACACTTTATTCCTCTTCACTAGTTCTTAAACTCTCTACTAGCATTAGTCTGAAATATGGAGAGTAGTTCATCCCCACACTGTGGTCTCTTTTGTAAGGCAGCTTGAATATTTTTTCCTCCTGGGTCAGTCACTTTGGATAAAAGCATTTGGTAAATGACTGAATGTAAATGTTGCTCCACCTGTGGGGAAACATCTCCATAATATCCCTCTTTTCCCTCTCTCTCTCTCATCGGTCGTGAAGAGAGAGAAGAGAAAAGTGAGAGCAAAGAGGAGGAACACACACACACTTACACACACCCATGTGCGGCCAGTAGGAGGGGCCACGTGCTGAGGTGTTCCAGAAGGTGATGCCGTAAAGGCGCTTTCTGTGTCGCAAACCAGGTGTTTCAGGAGGAGGGGGGTGACGTGAAGGGAGGAGGAGGGGGGGGGCAGGAGGGAGGAGGAGGAGGTGGAGGGAGGAGGTGACTTGCGAGCGGCTGCGCTTCAGACTCAGCGAGAGGATCATGGCGGATGGCCCCAGGTGTAAGCGCAGAAAACAGGCGAACCCGAAGAGGAGCAGCGGTAAGTCCTAACTCCTCCGAACTGAGCCGGGCCGCCCGCTGCCCCAGCTGTTCACTCGGTAAACTCCACTCGGGAGCACTTTCTGGGAGTGGTGTGAGTTTTTCTTTTAGAAGGGGGGGCAGTATATTATCGCTGGTCTATCCCAGTGTGGTGGTTGGTGGTGGTGGTGTACCGTTATACCTGGCTGGCTGCTCCCTCCGCCTAGCGGTGCATGGGGGCCCTCCTGCCCCCACGCACAGGACCGTTATCCCTCAGCTATAACAACCTCCGAGAAAGCCCGATCGTTGTTGTTTTATCTCCACTTTCTTCAACTTTTCTCCGTTTTGCACTTTTGGGCCACTTTTCCGACAGTTTGCGGCGGCAGGTTGCGAGGCGTTCACGTACCAACGTGGCCCGTTGAGCAGCGCAGTTTGTAGTTTTGTAGTGGATAGTGTTTTTATTCTTATTTAGGGCGAGGTTTCAGGGGTTAGTTTGTTGTTAACTCAACCCCGGATGGTACGGCTTGTCCTTCCCGTGGAAAATAAGGCTGCTTTGTCGGGTTGCGCTGCCAGCCGGATGGGAAATAGCGCTGTCGAAGCGAAAAGGTTGGATTTTTTGTACGGGGTTTGGTCGACCGCTCCGCCGCTCGGGGTGATGGCTCAGAGATGGGATGTTTGTTTCATGTCCACTTCACTCCTCCCAGCTACAAACCCCGCACCACATGTTCCCGTTACTTAAGGTAAGACTGGGAATTGTTTTTGCAATCCTCTCTCCCTGCATTGCGTAATTATTACACATTTTCCCTTTAAACGCACCAGTTTACGTTTACAAATCGCGTATTTTATGCCTTTCCGCGCTCCTTTATTGTGGCTGTCGTCATATTTTGCACGCGTTGGTAATTTCACCCACTGTTGTTTCCTCCACCTGTCGATTCGGGTTCGCGAGTAAATAAACGCTGTTTATAAGAGCTTTTGGGTGCATTTTTTGACTTTTCACGCATGATTTCCTTGCAAAATACACACCCATTATGTCATTGTAACCGCCTCATCCTGTGTAGTGTTGTATAGGTGTACTAATCCTTTAGTAACACCTGCAGGGAGCTCAGATCGAGTACCTGTGGTGAAGTAAAGCGTATAAAAGTAGATTTCGGGTGTAATAACTTTAAATCCACGCAGCCCTGCGGATCCTGCGTCCCTCATTGGACGGTGTCTCACCTGTCCTCCCCACCTCTCTCACCGCATCAGCCAATAAAAACACAGTAAACCCACAAATTTATATATTTTTAGGTACCGTTATGAGGCATGATGTGTGTGTGTTAGCGAGAGGGAGAAAGAAAGCCGAGGGGCTGGAAAGCACCTTTTCTACCCCCCCTCATCTTTCTTGCTGACGACACGACGGTGACTCTGCGCGTCCGTACAGGAGCCTTCATCAGCATCATCATCATCAGCATCATCTTCATCACCATCATGTTTACCTGAAGGCGGATACCGGGGGCTGATAAATGGCCTAGAAATAAAGCAGGGGAGGTTCACACCTGCTGGCGCAAAACCCGACCCAGGACCCAGTCGCAGTGTGTGTTGTGTGTGTCGTGGAAAAGCAGCTCCAAATGTCAACTTGTGCAGGTAGAGAGGATTTTATGTTTTCATTTTCCTCCTCACCCCCCGGTTTTCACCGAGCCTCGCATGCTCGATGCTCGTCTCTCTCCCCTCCATTCTCGCGGGATTTATCCCATCGACACGCATTTCTGACCCACTTGTGCGTCTTTTATCTCTCCTTTTATGTATCGTGGTGCGTGTGTGTGCGGTGCGTGTGAGTGCGTGTGCGCACCGCTCGCCTTGTATGGTCGAGTGCACTCCTGTGCAGCTGTTTGCGTGTATGCGCGTGAGTGTGTGTGTGTGCACGGTAAAAAGCAGCGCATAAGGTGGTTATAGCTCCGTCATATGCGTCTATACGCGTCCAGCCCCCCAGCTTCCATCTATTGTGTTGGATCATTTCCTGCACTGGTGTGTGCGCGAGGGTTAATGTCGGTACTGCAGTGAAGGTGGGGTTGCTGTGTGCGTGTGTGTGTGTGTGTGTGCGTGCGAGTGTGTGTGTTTTTCCTGGACCGGAGACAGCCAGGTATACGCCAAGGTGATGCAACACCTTTAAAGGTGTATTTTTAACCGTGATAATGACGCAACGCGAGGCTCGAGCCTCAGATGTGATCATATTTAAAGGGGACCTAGAGGGGAAAACCACCTTTACCTTAGCTTTGGTGATTGTGGATGGCCGTATTATTACCTGGACATGGATGAAAGGCAGGTCCAAGCAACGTCATCACGTCCTCCATCATGTAGCCTGCGAATCTCAGATGTCGAAATGGAAATTAACGAGACAGATTGTGATGTAAAATGCAAATACTGCCCCATATTTTCAGCATAATTTGTGATGATTTGGTCATTTTGTTGAATAATGACAGATCATACCTGGTTGAAAACGTCATCTCACACCCTCATTCATGTCTACATTTTGGGTATTAAAATGCAGGCACACCTGAATTTGAGATAAATACATGTGGTAGATCCTATTTACCTGTTTGTTTAGGTAAGCTTGTGAATGAAGGTACAAGACTGAAGCAGCAGTTTCTGGTAAAGTGTCAGTGAATGCACCCTTTGGATCTGCCTCAGTTATTGTATGTATAAGACTACATATATGGCTGCATGTGTTCACTCCATAGCTGCATCACTCCACTTTACCACCTGGTTCTGGGGAAAGTTGCTAAGCTCCTTTGTTTATTAAAATCACATGATCTTTCATGTGAGCGGCAAGCATGTCAGCCAATCAGTGGAAACACTACATGTGGTAGTGTTGTGCCAGATTAGCATTAAAGGGCACCAGATCTGTATATAAACAGGCTGCAATATTCCGACCCCTATAAATAGCATGGTAAAATAGCCTCTGAGGCATCTCTGATTAAACCAATGTTCCATAGCTCCTACGTTAACGCCAGAGAACAAGGTTAAATGCTCGATTCAGCCGCTCTAGGTCCCCTTCAAGCGTCTTAATTTATTGTCGTCTCGTCTCAGATAATGTAGCGATGGGCTTTTAGTGTAATCAAGATGTCTGGGCTGTGTGTGCGCAGCGTTTTAACTGGCCTCGCCTTTTTCCACCTGTCTCACTCCCTGTGATTATATTCCTCAGGTATTTTCACATCCAGGAGCTCTATTCTCTACTCCTCAAATGTGCCAGACGTTAGCCTGCGCTAACGTACCATGACCTCTCAGCCTGTCATCGCCTCGTTGTGGCAAACAGCTGCACTTCAGCCATCCTGGTTCTAAGAGCTCCAGTTGTGCAAAGGTTCACATGCTCAGAGCTAAAGGTGGACTGACTCTCTGCCATGTATGTATACGAAAGTGAGTGGGTGGACTGGAGATGAAAGTAGAAGTAAATTGCATATTTGAATTCAGTCCCAGCTCTGTTCAGATGATTGCATAACAACATGTTCCTCAGGTGTCTGTAGATACTCTTCACACACTTTAAATGCTTCAAGTCATCCTAGAGCTAAATATTTTTAGACTGTTTTCTTACTTCAATAAACAAAGACTGAAAAATTTACCACTTTACCGGTCCAAATTGTCTGTTATTATTCCAGCTAATTGTCCTAAAGCCCAAATCAAATAATACAACAGAGGCTGAAACCAGAGCGTGATTCACATTTTTACTCAGAAAATGAGTTGACAATGACGATCAGTTGATTTCTCATTATCAACTCTAAATGTGCCATAAAGTCCCGTAACATGTGAGGAAATCTTGTTTATCATAAATAATCATCGTGGATTACAGATTACTGGGAATGTTATCAGGATTACACTGGTTCACTGTTATCTACGCTCAGAAATGCTGTGGGCAACAGAGACACCTGAAGTTTTCTTGGTTGGGAACTTCAGTGATAGCGTGCTAGGTAAACCTGTGATCTCGTTGGTTGGAGGCAGGACCGGGTGCGTGTGGGGTGGCGGAGAGGGTGGAAAATAAATTCACTTCCACTCCATGTAACCTAAGATAAACATTGTTTGAGCCCTTTGCAGTAGGAACGTCTTTAGTGTTTAAAATAGCATGAAGGAGAAGCTGGATGCGAGCAACAGCTCCGGCTGCTAGTTTGTCCTTGAATATATTTTCTTATGCATGAGCAAACATCGCGAGCCTATAAAACCTGTGTGTTTTCATAGCCCTATCCTGTAGTTGTGATCTCATTTGGTAATGATTTCAGTTTGCTGTTTCTGAGACTCCCTTTTTTTTCACATATCTCTGAGCGCTAGTTTTTTATTGCAGCACCTGATTCAGACAGCATTGTTCTCACCTGTCTAAACAAGCAAACCTCGGTGTTATTCATAGCCAACAAGTCACTTGGACTTGCTCCGCTTTTAGCACAGATATTACGCAGATCTGTTAAGACTAAAAAAAAAAAACCAACAACCCAGGAAATGATGAGTTGTGTTTGCACTCAGGCGCAGACCCCCAGCAACTTTCACTTTGATCGTACCGTGCTGGTTTATTTTCCCAAATTAACAGACTCTCTTAAACGCATCGTTGCAGGAAGGGAAATGTGAGAAAGCGTGACATCATTTGTTTTCTATCTGCCGCTACTTTGGGCACAGCTTCGTCACGCAGAGCTTTCCTCTTCTTACTTTAAAGCGCTGCATGTTTGTGTTGTGTGTGTGTGTGTGTGTGTGTGTGTGTGTGTGTGTGTGTGTACGAGTGTGCTCTCAGCTGGGCTGTAATCTAACACTGCAATTTAGGGACTACAGGAATGCGGCCTGGTGTTAACATACCTTGACAGGATAAACACAGCAGCATACTCCCAGGCTTGGAGCTCTCGAACACGCCAGCCCGTGCCAGACCCCCGGCTCCTCTCACCGGCCCGGGCCGGGCCCACTGATCTGCAGAGGTGTGCGTGGACAAACGAGGGAAAACGTTTTGGAGCAGTTTGTTAAAACTCTGCCCCGTTGTGTTCTCATAAATAAACATCACGTTGACACTCGGGGTTGAACGTGCTGCGTGTGTCCCAGAGGTCCGGCTAACGCGGTGGATGCGTTTCCCCGCTCATGAAAACATTTGGAAACACGACTCTTTAAATATTTTGAGCACGTCAGTCTTTCTTCTTCCTCCCCGTCTGAGTCATGTTTACGTATTCTCACGTATGATCTTGCAGGGAAAGTTCTCTGCTCGGCCTATGAATCATAGCAGTCCTCAGATGTAGCTGTGCTATCATTACATGGAGTGCTCTCTCTGGTTGTGATGATGATGCACTCAGTGGATGGGGAAACAGCCTGTTGTTAGCGTAAAAAGCGCTTTGACTCGCGGCTGTAAAGGAATTCTCTTTGTGTCTGTGGTGATTGGGCCTTTGATCAGCTCGCTGCTGTTTGATGCACACTGGTTGAGAGGCTTTTTATTTTCTCCTCTGCAGCTTTAACACTCTCTGCTTAATGTCGCACTAGCAAACTTTGCATCATCTTCCAGGAGGCTGAGCTCGTCTCTCCGCTTTGGTCACGTGTGATAAAGAGTTGAATATGAACGCAGTATCATTTTTAAATACTGGTATAAAAGGAGCATTTTGCGTGAAACAATCGGCCCTCAGAGCGGAGCGGTCATGTGCGAGCGTCCTCTGATAATATGAAGCATTCATTGGTAGCTGACGGGGCTTTGCCGTAGGCCGGGTTCAACCTTGTAGCGCTCATTCCATTTGTCTGATAACAAATAAGAGATGTTGTAATATTGCATAATCACATCTGGTGAATTCGATTACACCCAATGCGACGTCTTATTATGCTTATCCAGTCATCTGAGCTGTGCTTCATATGAGCCACTGGCCAGTTTGTAGTTTCTACTCTGGGTTTGTGTAGTTTATTAAAGGCAATGTGAGTGTTTGAGAGATTGTGTCAAAGGGAAATGGCTGTTAATTGATCTGAGACCATTGGTCATTCATGTTACTTTCTCTTGTGTACCAGAGCGCCTGAGGCTGATTGTGTGTGTGTGTGTGTGTGTGTGTGTGTGTTGCACAAATGGGCCTGTAGAATGACAAAGCACTACAGGATGTCTTTAGCGCGTCAGCATTAAGCCCTCCCACCGCCTTTTATGGTCCGGAGGGGGAGGTGCGACCCAGCTACTGATGCTGCTGCTGTGACTAATTGAGGAGTGGGTGTGTTTGTGTGTGTGTGTGTGTGTGTGTGTGTGTGTGTGTGTGTGTGTGTGTGTGTGTGTGTGTCAGCAAGAGAGTGAGCGAGCGAGCGAGCGAGCGTGCGAGTGAGAGAGAGAGAGTGTGTGAGAGTATGTGTGTGTGTGTGTGTGTGTGTGTGTGTGTGTGTGTGCTTGCATCAAGGTGGGAAACTGCTACTTTCCTCCAGGCTTTGCATAACAACGCACGGCTGCTTGTTTGGATTTACATGCATTAACACGGTGACTGTGAGGGAAAATCCGCAGGTCTAGAGTGTAGAGCTAGTAGATGATGTCAGCTGATAAAGGCACCTTGACACATCAGACCAGGAACCATGACTCAGTACAGCCTAGTCAAGACCTCTGCATCACTTTTAAACTATATATATACATATAAATACATACATTTATATGTATATATTTATACCGCTGTAGTGTCTATGGCTTTTACATGGTTTGATCTAGGATGTAATTAAACCTAATGGCCATATATAAACACAACTTAGAAAGGTTGTGATCTACAGGAAGTGTGTGGGAGCGTATTTATTTGCAGATTTTCTTCTCACTCGGCTGTTGTCAGGGTGCAACCTTTTGGGCCGTCCTCTCCTATTCACACCCCTCCACCCCCCCCACCCCCGTCCTCCAGGCAGAGGTCAGAGATCAGTGGAGCAGCCCTTCAGCTCTGTTACCCCAGAAACACATGTGGGGAGGCCTGTGGCTGCCTCAGTGTGCGATGGAGTCACGAGAAAGGAGCAGAGAGTACTGCGATTGTGTTTATATGGGATGTTTATTGAGAAATGTTGCGTTCAGGACCACCCATTCATACCCTGGTCTGTTCAGATAGTAGCTTTAACCAGTCACACACATTCACATAGTGATGACACAGCATCAGACTGCTTGAGTTTCACTATACTAACCCGAGAACATGACTGAGATTAGGACTAGGAGATAGATTAAACCATCAAAACAGGAAAACTGTCATATGCCCCTTTTTATTTATCCTCATCTCATCGACAATCAATTTTCTGTCCCAGAGACTAAAGAAACCATCAAATATTCATATTTTAGAAGGTGAGAGCAGAGAATTTGGACTCAACTTCTCAAAAAGAAAGAAAAAATCCTCCTTAAGTGCCTAAATCTACTAATGATAGAGGTAAAAATAATTGATGATTATCTTATCAGTCTATTAATCAGTTCATTGTCACAGCTCTGGTATAGAGTGCAGCTGTCCAGTTCAGTCAGATATCGCACGTGTGTTGCACATGGTTGTGGTATTGAAGTATTGCACGTAGTTGCAGTACTGATATAATTATAAACATGAATAATGTGAAGGTGAGTCCGGTGATTAATTTAGGACCTCACAGTTCAAGTCTAATCAGTCTGCAGCACCTCAAGGACAGAACAGAGTGAACCAGTCAGGTGGTGCTTTAGTCCCGCGCTCCTTCCATTGATGCGTTTCAGTAACTCGGCTTCACAGTAAGTCGGCTGGAAGGCGTCGACAGCCTGATGCGAGCGTGCCATCAGAAGTAAGGTGAGGCGTGGGGAATGAAGAGGAAGAGGAAGACGAGTGGCTGAACAGATCCGGTTAACGCCGTGCTTAATCAAGGCGAGATGAGAGCGGAGAACGAACCCAACTCCTCCGAACTCACAATGCCGTCTCCAATCGATGCCACCAAGACGTAGCTTGTTCAACTGCCACCTACGCTGCAGACAAAGCTAGAATGTGGAACCGAAACACTGACATTTACCTCCAGCGCCTCTGGTGCATCAAATCTCAGAGGAACTGCCAAACTCGTATTAGACGTTTTTTTCTTTTTTTTCTTTAAAGGTGGCCTAACCCATTTCCACGTGTAACCTGCTTTGCAGCTGCTTTTCTTTCATCGTTCTCATTACGCCACCTGAATATTCATGTACTCTAGCCCCCCCCCTCCACCACCTTCCTCCTCCTAGCAGCTAAAACTTTAATCTGCACTGTGGTGCTAACCGAGGCTGAGCTCTGATGCCTGTGGTGCAGGGACAGCGGCCCATCACGTTGTAAACGCTCCAAACTTCACGCAGAAGTACACTTTGGCGTCTGTTTGTGTTGACGTGCTCTAGTAGCTGTGTGTGCCTGAAGAAAGAGAACTATTGAAAGTCCTCTGTGTGTGTGTGTGTGTGGAGGGGGGGGTGTAGGGGTGGAAGAGGGGGAGACTCTCTTTCACCCTCAGCCGGTGGGAAACTCCTCTCCCTCTCCTTTGGTGGTGGCACGATTTGCATATCCTGCATCCTCCATTCTCTTTTCTCCTTTTCCTGCTGCCTCCATGAGAGGCAGAACAGAGGCAGCCGGATCCTCCAGCTCAGAGGAAAATCAGGGGGAAAAAAAAAGAAACAGCTCGAGCCCAAAAGCGGCCCCGAGCCTCCGGGGCACAGCTCTTGAGCTGCAGATATGGCTTTCAGAGACTTTAAGTCCGACCGCAGTCCTCCTACTACAGCACACACACGTCGGCACGCTGATGTGGAAAGTCGCGGGCCTGTGATAGAACGACAGCGTTAAACGGGGGAGACCTCTGGAAGGTAAAGCCACAAAGAGGAAAACAGGAGGGAGAGCTTTAAAGAAAGGGAGGAAAAGCAGTTCACAGCTCAGGCTGGTCGATGAAGAGCGTAGTAACGATGACAGACTGGTAGCATACGTGGTTAGTCACCTACGGGGATTATCAGGGTTCCTGTAAACCTGGAAAGTTGGTGAGCACTTTTCCAGTCATGGAAATTGAAAGAAAAAGCAAAAATGTTATCTCGGAAAATGATTTCTCAACTCTGCTTCTTTCTGCTCCTGGAGGAGCGGAGACTGTGTAGAAAGTCTGCTCACGCATAGCCGGTGACTTAGTCATAATGTTTGAACCTGTGAGAGATTATTTCATAGATGGGTTATTGCCACGCAGACCGCACGGCTCTTTTATTGAACTTCTGGGGGCGGGAGAGGAATAAACATGTTGGCAATCTAGGTAAATGCGCAAAATGAAAGGTACAACAGAGTGCGGGGGTGGGGGCTGTATTAGAGCAAGAGGTGACAACATGCACGTCATGCTGTAAGTGACTGAAAACGCCCTGGAAAAGTCCTGATAATCGATTATTAAGAAAAACCCCCTCACATTTGAACAGTTGTTAGTGTTTCCTGTTATTCTTTGCCTCCTAAGAGAGGAAAGTGAATATTACCAGACTTTGGGTTTTGTTTTGTGAGCTAGTCGAGGCTTAGGGAGTTTAACCTCTGTCTATTATCTGACATCTCAATCATTAGATTAGTGAAAGTAATGAAAACAGTGGTTAGTAGGTAGTGGCCAGGTGAAATCTGCATTCTGAGGAGAAGATAATCACACCTATTTCTGAGGCTGGTTTTAAAGGCATGTTGAGCAAATATTGACCTGACAAGCATAAATAATTATCACCTGCGTTAGGAACATTCAGGCTTAGTCTCTGGGTGCGTGAAAGAAAGTGTGAACCACCACGTTACTGATCTTTTAAGACTCGGAGTTCCTGACTTACTGAGACGCCTGTAGACCGTGTTGTCCCGACCAGGAATCTGCTGGAAAAATAGCATTGCCGTTCTGCAGAATATAGTAATGGAAACTGTTTCTTTAGGCCCGGGCCATGGCATATCCTTTTACCACGCTCGAATGCTTTTTTCATAGGAACCTGATTATTTTCATAGGAACATTATGTGTTAAAATAACTTAAAGAACCACAGCGGGGTTATTTATTCTGATTTCACTTTTTTTTTCTTTTTTTATTCCTCTTACAAACCCAAGCCGCACAAAACCACAGCCCCGACCGAGGAATTCGTGGAAGATTCCAGCTCATTCTGCTTGTTAGTGAATAAAAAAGAAAAGGTAAAGATGTTCAAAAAAAAAAAAAAAGACCTGGTGGAGGGGCAGGGGAGGAGACCTCCCAGCGGTCCCTGGAGACGTAAATCATGAGCGGTGGACAGGTGGGTTAGGAGGGGCCTGGACTCACTAAAGACCCCCCAGAGGCCTGGGCCGGCCCAGCAGCAGCAGCAGGGCAGGTGGGAGTGGAGCAGGGAATTAGATTAAAAGCCCGAGTCGAGGGATTTATTTCCTTTCCTCGATTCCTTTTGTTGCTGTAACAGATCACGGTGTGGGCCCCAAATGAGAGGAAATCTGAGAGAAAATGAGCCTGAAACGTCTCAGGAATATTCCAGTCCGGGAAGTGTGTGACACATGTGAGACCAATGCTTTTAGCCGCTTCCATGCCTCCTGTTTTTAACCCTGTTCCGCTAAGTATCTTAATAACAAGGTATTAGAGGCCCGTCCTTTCCCACATTTCATAGGCCAAACAAATGATGGATTAATAGGGAAAATAAACAGCAGATGAATGGACGGCAGAAACAGTTGTTTATGCGGCCCATTGTCTAGTTAGTCAGCCTTCTGTATGCACACCCATGGCCTCTCTCTGGGCCAGGACGTCTTGTTCAGACATCTGGGTGCACACAGTCATGCTTCTCCTGGGTGTGCAGTTTGTTAATGTGTTTGGCACCGAGGTGGTAATCTACATACTACCCCCCCCCCCCCCCCCCCTCCTTAGCCCCCCCCCCACTCCACCACACCCCACATGACACTGTACTGGCACACGCTACATAGCAACAGTTCATTTGTCCAGCGCCTCCATGCCTCTGTTAAGATATCAGCTTCTATTTTTATTTCCTTTTGCTTCCTTGAGGAGATATGAAGGTGATTGATCGGCCTTCCGTCCATTATCTTATTATCTCTGGGAATACACCCTGGACAGGTCCCCAGTCCATCACAGGATACACACACACACACACACAGAGCATCCGTTCTCTTACTCACACCTCGGGGCAATCTGGAGTCTCCAGGGCAGTGGACCTTAATGCATGTTCCTGGACTGGACCGGGATTTAAACCTTGTTGTTTCTTGTTTTCTTCCCAAAATCAGAACGTTCCCGCATCACATTCCCGAGCTCTGTCAGATGAGTGGGTGTGGCGTCAGACATCCCTGTTTGTCATATCGTAAAAACCTCCTTTTGGCAGGTTGCACCTTGGATGACGAGAACTAAAACCTAATACACTAATACTTTTTATTGTTAGCACATGATGCGGTAATATAGTCCAAAAAGCATCACGTCTTGGATGCTGCTGAGGAATAGCATTCTGCAGGAAAACAGCAAGCTGCTTGGATGCTTGGATGCTTTCTCCAACAAAAAACAGAATTTCTCAGGTCGTTGATCTTGCGTAAGGTGGTAACTCCATATTCTCACATGTTGAGATTTGCTCCTTTTTTTAAACGAGTGTCTGACCTATCAGTGGTTTCTAATTATCATGGACTCTTTGAAATAGCAGCTTTTGTTTTGCTCATCCCCTACACTTGTGCCTGGCTCTTTGTATTCACTGTTTTTGTATTTTTCTTTTTTTCCTCATTTCTCTGCTCTCTGACCACATGGTGTGGAATAAGGCAGAGATTTAACCAGAGGATTTGATTAGGGTTGATTCACAGTGTGCGTAGCCCCAGGGACAGGATGATAAACATCGCTTGTGAAAGGAGCCAAGGTGGAAGACATCTTTCGCCTGCGTAAGGAAAAAAAACAAAGTTGTACATCTATTCAAAGCTCTTAATAAACTGTCAGCGCAGGTTTAGATTTGTTTGTCAATGTTGGCGACGTTCTTCTTTAAAAAAAGATGAAATCACTCCAGCAAATTCATGGCTGAATGAAAGACGGAGCTGAGAGGCTGAAAGAAAAGGAGTGTTGTTATTGAATTACAGGTGATGGCTGCTAATTGGGCCCTCCAGAGACTCTGTGTGTGTGTGTGTGTGTGTGTGTGTGTGTGTGTGTGTGTGTGGCTCCGGGGATGCACACAGTTGATGAAGCTGTTAGGGTAAAGTGTGAGGCCCCAGCGCGCTCCCTGAGTGCGCTGCTTTAGAGCCGTCCCTATGGAGCAGCCTTAATGGAGGCCACCCAGCGCTGATGAATGACACCCAGCCAGGACGGCCGCTCGCAGGGCCCAGCCTCAGCCTGTCTGTGTGTGTGTGTGAGGGGGTGGGGGGGGGGGCAGCAGAGCCCGGCCCAGGGTTTGATTCCTGATGAGCTATAGGCATGAAGCAACACGTTTGCTCTGGAGCCGTGACAATAACAGCATCAGCACCCCGCCGGGCTCCAGGCAGGGTGTCTGCCCCCCCCCCATCCTTCCATCTGAGTACCTGTTATCCTGCCATCCTCGCCTCCTCACAGTCAACATGTATGATGCTCTCATCTGCCTCAGATTGCCTCTAACCTGCTGCAGATCAGCGTTAACGTTGGCGTGTCGGGTCGTGGATGATCAGGTGTAAACGTGTCGGTAAGAGCAGAATATTCAGAGCAGTTTGGGGCGGGTCAGTGCAGAGGTCTCCAGTTGGGGGGGTGTGGGGGGTTTACATCTTCCATCTTCAGCTGACAGAGAGAGAAGGCAGGACAGGACACACACATCCCAGTAGCTAATCAACTGTTTATAAACGTTTAAATGAATCATTTTACTATCTTAATAACCAAAATCTAAAAGAAATAGAACAATTTTGAGGAATTAAGTCAAAACTCCTCTGTTCTCAGCTTCCTAGATGTGAATATTTTGTGGTTTCTTTAGACGGACAGAGAACAAAAAAGGAGAATGATAAAAAAAAGGCTTTTAAAGAGCTCATCTTGGTCCGTGTGAAACAGGCATTAACAATTCTCACAGTTTTTGCGTCATTTTGTATTCCTCACCGTGCCGAGACAACAGCGCGAACCACTTCTGCTCCCCTCCTGAGTAAGGAAGAGCAGAGTGAAACTACAGGCCTGTGACAAGCAGCACCTGACCTGATGTACATCTTGTATAATGAACAGGAAGGACAGGCAGTACACATAGACAAGGAGGTACAGGCAAACAGGGGCAAAGTTATTGCACACACACATTTTGCAAGTATTGCACCAGATATAGTATTGCACAGTGTGACAGAGATGGAAACCATAATCCTGCTAATGAAGATAAAGGGCAAAGCACAGCGAGGTGTTTCTGGACCGTGGAGAGTCTCTCCTGCAGGTCGTGATCAGCTATCGATGGGTAATCAGAATCATTACCAAGACGACTCAGTTACGCAACTATGAGGAAGTAGGTGCAGAGGTAGGAGGCGCACACAGCAGTGGTAAAAATAGCACCAATAATGTAAATATATTTACTCCCTGCAATCCCCCTCGTGGACAGAAATATACACGCACAATATATATCATTTTTTGCAAGAATCTCTTAAATGCTTTGCTTAAAACTGCCTAACATTGAATATTACGAGGAAGGTCTAAGGTAGCCAAAATGATGACCAAATGAAAAAAAGAAACAAAAAAAACGAAGCAAGAGAAATGTCCCAGAAAGCGCCCGGGGGAGGATAAGGGTTAAATGCAGTGTATGTGACATCCGTGCGTGCCTCCCTGCCTGGCTCTCTGCGTGCTGTTTCTGTTTGTGCTGAGCGCTGAGGATCGCTGCTGTCACGGAGAGTGGCACCGTGCTTATCCACTCCGGAGCTTTCTGTCCAGCCCAGCACTTCTGGCTCCGCCGCCGCCGCCTCAGCCCGGCCGCTGAGGTGTCAGCTCCACGGGAGGAGATGCGCTCCGACGACACCTCGGGCCTCCTCCTCCTCCTCTCCTCTCTCCTCTGTGCTGCTGCGGCCCACGGTGACCTGACGAGGGGCTTTGGCTCCCTCTGCCTCCTCCAGGAGAGAAGCCTCCCTCCTCTACATGCTGTTACTGAGCCTCCGCCCTCCCTGTCAGGACTCTGGACCGTTAACTGGCCCCAGTTATCGACTCTACCCAGCGCTGTGTGTGTGTGCGTGACAGATTAAGGCCGACCGGCATGTGTGTGTGTGTGTGTGTCCCTACACACTACCAACCTTTCAGGCTCATTTTAAGTGTTGTTCTTTTGTAATGCTACATCTCGGCACGTGTTATCTTTTCAGTTAAACTGTCACAAAGCCATGAGGTGAAGCCACAGCGGCAGGTTTTGTACCTTATCTCGCAGCTTATTTACATGATAGGAAGGTGCCATCCAAAGGAAGCTTTCCAGAGTCGAGCTGTGTGGGGAGACACTGATTCAGCCTTCAGATTACCTTTCTTTTTAAGAGCCTGACCTTGGTTTTTAAAACACTGGGAACAGATACGCTCCTCCAGCACGTTGTTGACTTTTAGTGAAAGCGCGGGTCAAGTTTAATCGATGGGCAAAAGTTTAATTTCCTGCCCTCATCAAGAGTGTAACCCGAGCCAGGGTCTTGCCGAGCTGCAGTTTTTTCCTTTTTGGGTTATCGGTATCAGAGAATTGGCTCAGGTGCAGCTCCTTTTTCTGTCTTTTCTTCCATCTCCGCTGGGTTTCATCAGCGCTGTTTGTTTCTGTTTCCCCCTCCGGTCTCATGGCAGCAGCCATCTTAATGCGAGCGCAGGTAGTCGGGACTTCATCTCGCCACCCTGCTCATTAGTCGCCCCTCGCTCTGTCTCCAGCGCTCAAACACTAATGCAGAGATGAGGCTGTTCTCATCCCGGACCACGGAGCCAGTAGTGGAAACAGAGCAGTCGACGTGAGAGTTGCAGGTCTTAAAATTGAGATTATGTTGTACGTGATTTTATCAAGTCAAATCCCACTTTCAGTTCTTTATTTACACTGAGGAACAAAGGCTAAGACACAGCTAGATGCAGAAGTTAATCCAGCTCACTCTAGTGATTGAATTATTAACGTTATCCTACTCCTTTATCTTCCAGACATCAATCAGTATCCAGTCGGTTTCACTGTCTCATCTTTATCATTCAGACTGCAACACATGATTATATTTATAGTTGATTAATCTCTCGATTGCTTTCTTGATTAATAGATTTGTTATTTGGTTCTTAAAATGACTCAAAAATGGTGAAAAGCCAAGAAGAGGACTGTGAAGACCATTGTTTTTGGTCCTCGCCTCCTGATATTTTAGTTTTCTGCCATAGTTGATGAAGGAAGCTGGAAAATATTTACACTTAAGGAGTCGACGAGAGAATTTTGACTTTCTTGAATTCATTCTCAGATTTTTACGGTTCTTAAAATAGTTGTTGAATCCTTTATTAGATGATTAATAATGGATTAATTGAGTAGTTGTTGCAGCTCTGTCACCTCACAGCACAAAAGTCCCAGGTTCGAATCCCAGTCAGTCCAGATAGACGTGTCTGTCTCATTTCTCACTTTGATCCCAGTTTTAATTTGGGAATGATTGACTGACTGAAAAAGAGGAGCATGTAAAACTAATTAATCCAAAACGGGATAGATAGGTATGTGGAAATATGCTAATGGGACGTGTCCTGGAACTCTCCTTGTCCCTGTTGCTGTGAGTTCTCCTTCTTCGTGCCGGTCCACACCAAGACACGACCTGTTTACTCACGCACAGTAAGTACAAGCAGAGAAAAGGCACAACTCCAGGCTCCGTTGCTACCACGCTACGTGCATGTTTGTGTGTGTGTGTGTGTGTGTGTGAGCAGTATACCCAGAGCAGCGTAGCAGGTGTGCCCGGGCTTCAGCCCCATTACAAGTCTCATAAATACCACCTGACACCGTTACAGCAGGCAGGCTTCGATATAAAACTCTCCTCCCGTGGCGAGAGCATGCAGCCCTTCAGCACAATTATATTACACCACAGTGGAGAGGAGGAAAGCACCGGCCCTGCCCAGGCTCCCAGCGCATGCCATCCACATCCCCAACACACCCTCGCACAGTCGCTCAGTCCCTCTGACTTCAGACCCGAGCAGGTTTTATTTCCGAATCCCAAAATGCTCTGCGACAAACCCGCTCTCGCAGAGACGCTGACCTCATTTAGGCTCCTCTTTCTCTCTCTCTCTCTCTCTTTTTCCTTAACTAAGAGCGGCCTCTCCAAGGCTGTAATTTGTAACATCCGCAGACATGGCACACGCGCGTTGGTACGTATTTAGACGGAATCAGATTTAATGGTTTCGCTTAATGGAAGAGAACAACACAGACGGGGAGGTTAAATGCATCACTTCTTGGCACCTCAGTGGCCGGGAGCCGTTGTCATTAGGAATATTTGGCGTGACATTCACCACGTGAAGCGACGCCTGCGCAGTTTAGCCTGGCTCTGCGGGCGCCCCCGCCGCCTGGGTGACATTTTAAGGCCGGGCTGGCGATCTGAACGTGTTGACATTTTGCTAAACTGCATTCGGAAGGTTCTGCTTGTCCCAGTGTTTTCCTTCCCACCCCCTCCCTGCATTGTGTGGCTGGGTAAACACGCACACACTCTCACATATCCAAGAAGACTTGCTATACATCTGCAGATGGCTTTGTACGCCCTCTCTCTCCTCTCTCCTCTCTCTCTCTGGATTATGTCTTTATTGCCAGAGCAGCCTTGACTTTGTTTGTTTTTTGATGTTTTCCCTAAACACCCCTGCAAAGAAAAAGTAGGCTAGAGCGTCTCATTTCGCTCTCAGAACCTGAGGGAATCTTTCTTGCTTTCGCTGCTACGTATTTGCTAAACCCATAGACATCAGGGTGGATAACGCGCCAAATGGAGGGTTTGATCTGCTCGTATGTAAGTTAATAGAGCAGGATCATTGAAGGAAACCTTTCCCAGATGGCACCTACAAGTGAAGTCAAACCCTTCTTTTGAAAGCCGTCGTACGCACGGTTACGGTTCAGACATCGCGCCTGTAGCTGCGCCCGCTTCAGCTGGTACCACGAACTTTTAATCCAAACGGCTCGCAGCATATGGAGCTTGGTGCGCCGCCACCCAGACGTGAGGCCGTCTTCTCTGCAGCCCAGCGTGAGCGGCCTCTTTGGACACGGCGTTTGAACGCGTCCGAGCAGCGAGCAGACGGTAACGGCATCGTCTCGGCCCATGCCAGCCGGGGCGGCGTGCCAGAGAGCAGCCCGCAGAGTTCCCCCCGGCCGCTGCCAGCTCCCAACATACAGGAGATGGAGCGGCCTGGCTGCCAAATATGCGGCGGGGGTGATTAAGCGATATGATGTAAGGGAGTGGGGATGCTGTGAAGTTGCCCGCTGGATTTAGTGATGGAGATATTGGGAGGGAAGGAGGGAGGGAGGGAGGGAGGGAGCTCCGTCTATTCTCCATCTGTGTTCTGTTTATGAAATTAGGCTCCCGACTGGACACACAGAGCCATTCATGAAGGCTTAATCTCAGAGGAAATTAAGACTTTGCAGCTCCACAGGTGGATTAGTGCAGTGAATACAGTATGATAGTGAGGTCGTTTCATTGTAGTTTTGAAGTCTGGAAACAACCTAAGGCCTTGTTTCCCGGCCAAAAGCAGCACGTCCACACACATTCTCACTCATAGATACATGACAAACATCGACATGGACATGACATACTGCGTAGGTACTTTCCCATACCGCTAACATAATTTACTGTATGAATATGAAGCCTATACTTGGACACTGCCTTCTTGACTCTTCATCAGTGTCTGTAACATATGAGGCTAGATGTGTAAGGGCTCGATAGTTGGAAAGCAGGGCACCCAATCAGCGTGTAGGCTCCTAATAGTGCCTGTGAAATGAGCGTCTGAGCGTCTCCATTAATACTCCTTTCAGCCTCCTTAAAAAAAAACAACACATACATGCATGTTTGCACATATTTCGGACAGACAGGAAACCCACAAGAGCAAAGTGATTGCAGATACGATCGCTCGACAGCGCCCGCGTCTCAGCGTACAGTCGTCCATCTGCACGCCCACCTCATCCGAGTTACCTCAGAGCACAGGAAGCAGCTTCGCCGGTGCCCCCGACGGACCTGCACGATGGGTTTCAGGTGGTAATTCTGTATCGGGCGCGTACGTAAGCCCACCCCTGACCTTGCGCTGCACTTTCAGAGCAAACATGTGAAGTGACGTGACCTCAGCTCTGACCTCGGTTCACTCGGGTCAGGAGGGAAATCTGAGAGCGCTCTTCTTTTCATCATTTTACACGAGTGCACAAGCTCCGGTCGTGACCCACATCAACATTGTCTGGTGTGTCGCTTTAAGCTTCAAGCCGAGCGTTAGCGTTAGCATTAGCGTTAGCGTAGCCCAGTAGTAGCCCAGGTGAGGTTTGACTGAGAGCGCTCAGGGCGATACACGCTCTCCCCCACAGGCAGCTTGTCTGTTACAGGGAGATGGGGAAACACACACAGATGTCATGTTTTTTCTGCATCGCATTGCTCAGCTTTTACTGATGCTAAACATCTCTGTTTTTACCCCCCCCCCCAAAAAAAAAAAAAAAAACTGGAAGCCTTCAAGTCTCCGACCTATTTCCTCAGGAGTTTCCAGCCAGAGAGCGAGCGAGAGAGAACGAGCCTGTGTGATAGGAATACTGAGCAGGTGAGAATAAAGAGGGAGCTGATAGCGAGTATTAGATCATGACCGCAGCACTACCTGCCGGAGCATAAATCAGACCCACAGATTATTATTATTGATAAGTCGGGGAGTGTTTTCTCCTGTTGAAACTTACCGTAACACAGCGTAGGGAGAGATGAGAGATGAGTTCCGCAGGCACGACTTAAAAGCAGCCTTTCATGCCAAAATGAGAAACACACATTTTTTCCTCCTCCAAAACATGCTGCTAAAAACAGGCAAAGGGGGGAAAAAAAGAAAAAGAAAAAAGAGAAAAGGACGAGTTGGCGAAAAAGCAAAGACGTCTGAATAAATAAAGCGTGTCGTGTGAGGATGAAACGGTTTGAGTTCGAGTGTTTCTCTCGAAGGAGAGAACAATGGGAACGTTCCTGGACGCATCAGTCATCGGCTCGTTTCCACTGCGCAGGAAAGACAAGCAGGGCCGAGGTGGCAAACGTGTGGACTGTAATTTATTGATTGGGTGTATGATTAGCCGAATGCTTCCTCCATTAGCTGATTGCCTATAGGATATCCTGTGTTTGGCACCAGAGAAAGAAAGAGAAAGAGGGAGCGAAGTCTAATGGATATTAAATTAGTCCCTGTCCAAATGGGGGGGAAAAAAAGGAACTGCGTTGCAAGTTGCAACCAAAGCATGTCTGGAAAATCAGGGCGTGTTCTCCGTGCTGTCTGAAGCTCCCCGTCATATTCCTAGAGCGCGGTCCAGTTGTGGTGTTGGCGCTCCGATCGGCCGATGAAGTGAGGCTGGACTGGGAGGATAGCGCTGACCTTGCTGCACCTACTGGAGACATCCACCCAACCCCCACCTGCAGGACACAGTGACAGCAAAGATGGAGGACAGGATGAGGAGGAGGCTGAGAGAAGCATCTTCTGCCTCAGCTCTGGAGAACAGTGAATCACGTCCTCAGTAGCGTATACATCCCTGATGTTAAAATACTGCAGTATAGATACCAAACCCATCCATTCAGGTGTGCAAATTATTACAACAGTTTGTAACAAAACCTGAGAATCTCAGGTATTGTTACTCAGCTCAAGCTGAATGTGACTTAGTAATAACATGTATGAGTCACCTCCAGCATCATCTGTCCAGAGACACATGACTGTGAGTCTAGTGCACTTAGGTGAAGTTTCTGGTCATATGTCAGTGTCTCTGCTCCTGGTTCTTACTGAGCATCTGATTCTGGCTGCACCATATAAGGCTGGCTGTGTATGCGCTCCATAGCTGCATTGACTTACCACTTAGCTCAGGAGAGAGTTGCTAAGCCCCATTGTTTGGCAAGTCACATGATCATTCATGTGATTAGCAGAGGGTCAGATATTCCCACACGTAAAAAAAAATAGGATTGTAAAACAGCATCTGAGGCGTTTCTCATGAACCCAGTAATCCATAGCTTTTATGTTAGCACCAGAGAGTGAGGATAAATACTCTGTCCAGCCAGTCTGGTGAGGCCGTTCAGGACAACTGCTCCTGGCCACATCCTGAAGACACCACATCCGCCACAGTCGGCCGAGCAGCCCTGACAGACCCGCTCTGTCACTCCCTTTTGGAATATTTTTCAATCACTCTCATGCACATAGAGGTCAAAGGTCAGGAGCAGCTGCATAACTACTCCCCTCCCCCCACCCTGAATCCAATCATACAGTGAGAGTCGGAGCTGGGGCTGCAGGTGTGCAGGCAGCAGATGGGAAGGTGAAGAGCCACGCCCAGAAAATAGCCATCGACAACTGGAAAATTCAATTAGCCACGATTGTGGATGCACAAATCTGCAAGTTCCTGCAGCTGCTGCCTCTCAGATGTGACGGTGTGCAGATTTTCTCCCTCTGCTTGGTTTTGATTTGCTGTTATGAAAAGAAATGCCAGCTGAAGTCTCAACCTAAATCCTGCTTTGACACTCATGCCAGACGAACAGTCCCAAACCTGAAAACCTTCACTTTGGATATTATTCAGACCAACAGACGGAGCCGTTTCAGGATCATTTTCTTTTGGCACTCCTGCTGGAAAATTGACACGTCTAATTAACCAATTATGAAAATTGCGTCGGGATTAATTTTGTGACAGTCAACTCGTTTCAGCGCGTCTCAATTACGAGCGGCCGTCTGGGCCCTGGCGGCGGCGGGCAGCAGATAGGAGGCCTCGTCCTCCTTGTGGTCGACACATTTCTGCAGCATCATTATCACGCCTGCCATCGCCCGAGCGGCCCGGCTCCACGCATCGAGCTCGTCTGCCTCGTCAGAGGTGTGTCACGTAGAGGCAGAGCGAGCAGACCTGCACAGATAACATGCACAGGCCCAGGGGACGAGCAGCGACATATGGCAGACAGTAGAGAATAACTGTAATTTACCATCAGCCTCGGCCCGTTGACTCCGGGAGGAGAGCCCGTCGCGTGCTCTACCTCCGTCTCGTCTCCGCCTAAAACTGTACAAAAGTGGAGCAACAGTATCACATTTATCTCATTAAAACCCTGCTGAGAGTCTGATGTCGTCCATACAATATTCACCGTCTAATTATGCACAAGTGCTGCCTCAGCTTTCGTTTCCTCATCTCTCCCTCTCCCTTTTTTATTCCGCCACAAGGTGTTGCCTCAGATTGCTGCTCTTTCTCTCTCTCTTTCTCTTTTTTTTTCGCTAATCCAAGGAAAGTTTAGCGAGGCAGCCGCAGACGTCTTTACGTCCACAGACGCAGCCGTCCAGACGTGGAAACAGCCCCAGTGTAATTGCAGCTCTTTTTCCACTCCGCTCAGAGCCCGCTGGAGGTTTATTAGCCACCGAGAAAAACGTGGAAGGCTTTTTATATAGACGCATGACGGATACGCTGTCAGAAAGTCATCATCTCTGCAGTCTTGCACGCAACAGGCAAATCCACGTTTAGCTTTTACAAGGTTTTTAAAGGTTTTAGAAGATATTTCATCTGTAATTTCTCAGTGAGAGATCAATAAAGTACATCCATCCATCCATCCATCCGTCTATAAGTAGAAATGAAACACTTCAAAAAGGCACGAGATGTAACGTGTAGCCAGAAATCGAGCACTTCACATCTTATTTCAAGAGATCTTGTTAAGTGAAACTCTCTTTTGAGACACCCCTCATTTGCAGCGCGTGTGCAACAGGCAAATTTTTGGCAGTTTTGGTTTGATAAGATACATAAGTGTGATTTCACAAGATATTTGATCATAAACGTGCAAAAAATAGGCAACAACAACTCAGAACAAAACTGACAAAACAAAATAGAAGTGAAACCCGACATCACTCAACATCCTATTTGAAGATTCGTCCTGTCGAAGAAGATGATGACTTCAAACATGCATTTTAGTTTAGGCTTCCAAAGATGAGGAGCTCCACACCTTTCCATAATGTTGACTTATCACAACCAGACAGGAGCTCACCCCTCTATACCAGCATGATGAACTGCTTCTCCATGGGACATCTAATATGAGAGAGAGAGAGGGAGAGAGGGGGGAACTAGCAGGCGGTTAGCCTGGCTGATTACCAGGGATCCTCTCTGACGGGCCGTCCTGGTCTGCAGGAGATGGTTCCAGTTTGTGGCTGAGGGAAGGTGAATGCAAACCAAAACGAGGAGAGCCAGCGTGCTGCGTGAAGCTACTGGGTCAAACACGAGTGCTGAGCATCCAGAAACACTGCCGTGACCTAGATTTGCTCCCACCGATGGCTGTCACTCCTGCAGAACAACACAGGATCCTCGGGGGCTGAGGGGAGAAGAAGAAGAAGAAACAAATAAGAAATCCTGGGGTTGCTGCGCTGCTTTGTAGATGTGTCACCCGCTGCATGTCTGCCTGTTTGTTGTTTGTTTGGTCGATCTGAAGGCGCGTGGTGCTGCCATCCGTGCCAGCCGGGGAAAGTGTCGGGAAGGCACATTTCACCGGGAATCTGGGGCTGGCTAATAAGCTCGTTACAAGACTTCCTGCTCCAGATGTGTCTGACAGTCCTGCACCAGAGACTCAGGAGCTGAACGCGCATGTGTGTGTGTGTGAGTGTGTGTGTGTGTTCTCACGATGACATTTTTAAGCATTTAGCAAACGCTCACATCCTGTTTGACTGTCGGTCAAAGGAAAGAGCTGGGATACATGTGTGCAACCATGAAGATCAAACAGAAACTGTTTGTTTGGAGAAAGAGCAACACACTGATCAAAAGTGTCCAATTAGAGGCCAGGAGTGATAAACAAGGACGTATTAGAAGCTAATTACTTCACCTTTATTCTCTCTGGAATGTTCCAGCAGGAGAACGGACTAGATTTGTTGCCTTTGTTGAGTCAGACTTTCCACAGCAGAGCATGACTTTGTGCTTTTGGGAATCATACTGGGAGGATATTTCATAGTAGAGCTGCAACAACCAATCAATGAATCTTTGATTCATTTTCGTATTAAAAAAACACTAAAATAACTACTTTAATAATTGATTAATTAATTGATGACGTAGTGATTTGATGTCACCTTCTTAAATATGAATATTTTCCAGTTTCTCTTTGTCTTTTTGACAGAGAGGGAAAAGACCTGACCTGGGCCTTTTTGTGTCATCACTAATCGATGAATCCAGAAAGTGATCCACTTATTTCATATACACTAATTACAGCCTGATCAGGAGCTGATAATTGGTGATTTGTCGGTATCTTTGAGCAGTGTGCTCTCCCATCGTTTCCACTGCTCTGTATCAGAGCTTTATTATGAATACTGATGTGATCGATTCCACCAGGACTCAAGATGCACTAAGTTGTGTGTGTCCGTCTGCTGCGTGGCCGGATCGATCGTCTGTGAAACTGTGCACACAATTCCAGCCCATCTGTCACATCGACCTGGCAACCCGAGCCCCGGTCCAGGGCCTGTGTGCACAGCTGCTCTCTGCTTAGGTAAATGTCAGGGCAGGATGCTGCTCCACCTGGAAAGTCAGGACACTATTACAGACACCCCAGAAACTTAACCTAGGTCTCTGTTTAGGGTCATTGTTCATAAGAGATTTGTTATTGAACCGTAACCTGATATAAGGGGCTGTGCAGTCAGGGGACTGCTCGCCTGCTCTCCAGTCGTTCTGATGCCCATCCATCCATTATCTCCCCCAGCTTAGTAGACAGTGATGTCATGGGGGTCTCATATGGCACACACGCACACATGCACTGTTTCTCACTCACACCTAGGGGCAGTTTAGCAGTGAATGATCTTATTAAGGTGGAAAACATGCTGAAACAGATGGCTTACCTGGAACACACGGACTAAGATCATTCATAGACCATCAGAGAAATCAGAAAATATTCACATTTCAGAAGTGACTAATCAATCGCTAATTATATTCGTCTCTGTAATAGTAGCTGTTGCAGCTCTACTTGACTGTAATACTCTGTAATTCACACCCACACACTGCAATTTAGTCTCTGATTGACTCAAACATGCATGATTTTGGACCGGGGCCACATGGACAAGAGGGCTGGGGTGAAAAAGTGTAGAACACTGTTACATTAACCAGAGAAACGCTGCAGGACTGTCTGGTTTGTCGGATAGGAATTCTGACCAATGAGAGAGGAGTTGGCTCACTCTCCACTTGGTAGCAATTACATCTTTTAATTGCTGAATGGAAACAAATCAAACAGGCCGTAGGGCTAAATCCAGCAGTTTACATCAGCTCGGTGTTAATATTGACACAGGTTGTTGTGGATGTTGTTGTGTGGAGTGCAGAGCTGAAACTAGTTGATATTTTATCAAAGGTCATGATCAGCGACGAGTGTCTCTCACTTCGTGTGCTCTGTTTTGAAGTGCTGCGTCTTCTTTGTTTTGGAGGGGGGGGGTCTTTGAACCTCAGCCTGTTCAGTGAACCAGGAACCAGGCTGTGTAATTAACACGCTCACACTGCAAACAACTGGCAGGTACTATTTACAGACGGCCTTGTTTCGGGTCGCCTTCGCCCGCGTGAAGCAACAGAACAACAAACGCTCTCGCTGTTTAATATTTGAAAATCGCAATTTCATCTCCAGGAAGAAGGCGCAATTTGGAGTTCAGGAGGGAGAGAGAGAGGGAGGGAGAGAGAGAGAGAGAGAGAGAGATGGCGCGTGGGAGTTTTTCCAGCACGTCTTGGCAGATGAGGAGACGAGGCAGCCCGGGCTGGAAGACAAACCCCTCTGCCTCGCATCAAAGTGTGCAAACTGATTTATATTCAAACCAATGGATCCAGGAGCCAACCTGCTTTCTTTCACCCCTGTGTCATGTGGTGCGAGGCCATGTGCTCGGAGATCCTCCTCCCCCTCCTCTCAGCACGGTGACCTGTCCTCCTCCTCCTCCTCCTCCTCCTCCTCCTCCTCCTCCTCCCCCATGAGGTGGCCTCTCTGAGCTTGGTCTTTGCTTGTTCCCAGCCAGTGGTAGCGACCCCTCCGACCTCTTTAGTGCTGATTGGTGAAGCGCAGCTCTTGCTTTTTCTCTCTCCCTCCCCCTCCCTCTCTCTCTCCCTCCCTCTCTCCCTCTCTCTCTCTCCTCCTGGTCTTACGCAGAGACGTGGCCGCTCAGCGGGGGGTGGCAGCGGCTGGCAGAGGCAGCAGCAGTGCGGTGGTCAAACAGCTGCAGTCCGTCTTCATCCGCTGCCAGATATAAAT